>JAHCHA010012252.1:0-16898 GCA_027742795.1 Vigna hirtella | reverse complement strand
TACAGAAAATTTAGGCCCAAGCCCATAAGTGTGCCGCTCAGCGGTAACGTACCGCTCAGCGGTAAGTGCGTGATTTGGTTTCTTCCCCTCAGCGGCCATTTTGCCCCTTAGCGGATCCAACGCGAGCTTCTGAGTTCCGCTCAATGGTAAACTGCCGCTGAGCGGCAGTTGCGGCTTCTCCTTTTGCACTTTTTAATGTCTTTTCTGATTTCATCTCTCTCCTTCTTCACTTCTTTCACCAAATTCACCTTAAAACCTGCACAAAAACACTGAAATCAAGCATAAACCTGTCCAGCTCTCTTATTTCTAAAAATATGAATAAAAGTATGATTTCAAGCTAGTTTCTAAGTGTTAAAGGTTGCTTTTAGTATCAATTTCAAGCATGAAAATAACAGTTTTTCAACTGTTATCAGAAGACCATGGCAATTTGATAATGATACTACACACCATGGTCTCACCATTACCATAACTGTGCACAAAAATGACAAAAAGTTTGTGCTTCATCCTTTGTCACCTGTTCAGGTGGCCAAAGATCAAGCACAAATGAAGCTCAATCGGGAGCAAGAAAAGGAAGAAAAAAAAAAGAAAGTCAAAAAGAGACAAGAGTAATCCTTAGGGATGATAAAGAGGTGTGGGAGAAAAGTGTTCCCTCCCACAAGGTCAACCAACATGAGAATCTTTTGAATTAAAAAACTTTAGAAAATATTCTTCATGTTGAGCAACCTTCATACCTTCTCTTGTGTCAAGGAACACTCACTTGTACAAATAGCAAGTCTCAGACTTTGACTCTCTCTCATCCAATTCAAAACCTTTTGAAAGCATTTGATGATATCTTTCCCAAAGACATACCTATTGGTCTTCCACCACTAAAGGGAATAGAACATCAAATTGATTTTGTACCAGGGGCAACTCTTCCTAATAGGCCTGCCTATAGGACTAACCCCCAAGAAACTAAAGAGATTGAGTCACAAGTCCAAGACTTGTTAGATAAAGGTTGGGTTCAAAAAAGCTTAAGTCCATGTGTTGTACCTGTCTTGTTGGTACCCAAGAAAGATGGGAAATGGCGCATGTGTTGTGATTGTAGGGCTATCAACAACATCACAATAAAATACAGACATCCCATCCCTAGACTTGATGATATGTTAGATGAATTGCATGGCGCACAAATATTTTCCAAAATAGACCTTAAGAGCGGTTATCACCAAATTCGAATCAAAGAGGGTGATGAGTGGAAAACTGCTTTTAAGACTAAGTTTGGACTATATGAATGGCTTGTAATGCCTTTTGGCCTTACTAATGCTCCAAGCACATTCATGCGACTTATGAATCATGTCTTAAGGGATTGCATTGGAAAGTTTGTAGTTGTTTATTTTGATGACATTTTGGTGTATAGTCAAAATTTGCAAGAACATGAACAACATTTGAGAGTTGTCTTGACAATTCTCAGAACCAATCAATTGTTTGCAAATATTGACAAATGCACCTTCTGTGTTGATAGTGTCATCTTTCTAGGATTTGTGGTCAATAAAAATGGGGTCCATGTTGATCTTGAGAAAATAAAGGCCATTCAAGATTGGCCACCCCCACAGAATGTAGGAGAAGTAAGGAGCTTCCATGGGTTGGCAAGCTTTTATAGAAGATTTGTTCCTAACTTCTCTACTCTTGCTTCACCTCTTAATGAGTTGGTGAAAAAAGATGTTACATTCCACTGGGGAGAAAAACAACAAAAAGCCTTTGAGCTACTTAAAGAGAAGCTCACTCAAGCACCCATTTTAGCTCTACCCAACTTTTCTAAAACTTTTGAGCTCGAATGTGATGCTTCTGGTCTAGGCATAGGTGTTGTGTTATTACAAGAAGGTCATCCCGTTGCTTATTTTAGTGAAAAACTTCATGGGGCTACTTGTAATTACCCCACCTATGACAAAGAGCTTTATGCTCTTGTGAGGGCTCTTCAAACTTGGGAACATTATCTTGTTTCTAAAGAGTTTATCATTCACAGTGACCATGAATCACTCAAGTACTTGAAGAGTCAACACAAGTTGCAAAAGCGACATGCTAAGTGGCTTGAATTTATTGAGCAATTCTCTTATGTTATTAAATACAAGAAAGGCAAGTCTAATATTGTGGCTGATGCTTTATCCAGAAGAAACAATCTTTTGGCCACTTTAGGAGCACAAATTCTTGGTTTTAATAACATAATTGAGTTGTATGCTCAAGACATTGAGTTTGCCAAAATTTATGAGGAATGCATACACAAGGCTCAAGGAGGTTTTTATGTGAGAGAGGGATATCTTTTTAAAGAAGGCCAAATATGTATACCTCAAGGATCACATAGAAAGCTCCTTGTCAAAGAAATACATGAGGGAGGATTAATGGGTCATTTTGGGCTAGAAAAGACTCTTGGTATGTTGAAAGAAAAATTCTTCTGGCCTCACATGAGGAAAGATGTCCAAAGACATTGTTTTAAATGCATTACTTGTTTAGAATCAAAATCTAAAGCAATGCCTCATGGACTTTATACTCCTTTGCATGTTGCTTCAACTCCTTGGGAAGAAATTAGTATGGATTTTGTCTTAGGACTCCCAAAAACTTCAAGGGGTTTTGATTCTATCTTTGTGGTAGTAGATCGTTTTACTAAAATGGCTCATTTCATACCCTACCACAAAGTAGATGATGCAAGCAACATTGCTAAGCTCTTCTTTAGAGATGTGGTAAAACTTCATGGATTACCTCGTGTTATTATTTCTGATAGAGATACAAAATTTCTTAGTCATTTTTGGAGGACCTTATGGTCTAGATTAGGGACTAAGCTTTCTTTTTCTACTACTTGTCATCCACAAACAGATGGACAGACTGAAGTAGTCAATAGATCTCTATCAACTTTATTGAGAGTAATTCTAAAAGGGAACCACAAATCTTGGGACGAATATCTTCCTCATGTAGAGTTTGCTTATAATAGAGTAGTTCATGGAACTACTAAAATTTCTCCTTTTGAGGCTGTATATGGATTCAACCCTTTGACACCTACAGATTTAATACCTCTTCCTAAATCATTTGACTATGTTCATCAGGAAGGCGTGTCTAAATCTAAATTCATTAAAGACTTACATCAAAGGGTCAGAAACCATATACAACAACAAAACGAGAAATATGCCAAGAGTCATAACAAAGGAAGGAGAGAGGTAATCTTCAATGAAGGAGATCTAGTTTGGCTTCATCTTAGAAAAGAAAGATTTCCAAATCTAAGAAAATCCAAACTAAATCCCCGAGGAGATGATCCATTTAAAGTTCTTAGGAGGATCAATAATAATGCATATCAACTTGATCTTCCTCAAGAATATGGAATTCATCCCACTTTCAATGTATCTGACCTTATGCCTTTTTCAGGGATTGAAAATGACAATACAGATCCTTTGGATTTGAGGACAAATCCTTCTCAAGAAGGAGGAGATGATACAAGAGCGCCAAACACAATAATACAACAAGGACCCATCACACGAGGTATGGCCAAAAAGCTCCAACAAGATCTTGAAGATTTCCATCCCGAAGGTAAAGTGCTCTTCACATGCTTTGAGTGGAAACCAGGAGAACAACCAAAAGATCCAGCATGGTTCAAACCAGCACAAGGGGAAGGATAACCAAAATACAATAAAAGAAAAATAAAGGTTGGCACTCAACGTACCAACCTTGGAGCTCATCCATCCGGAAAAGCCCATTTAACCAGCTCATGCATTCTACCCTGCTGCCACGTGTTTGATTGTTGCTTGCAGAATAAAGCTTTCCATGTTCAACATATTTGCCACGTGTTTCAAGATTTGTATTGAGCATTTGATCTCTACCGTTCAAAGCTGGGAGAATCCATTATAAATTCTCCTTGTACAGATTGTAAAAATACTTTTGATGAATTGAGAGAATAGATTTTGCTGATGAAATTTCCAGCGTCTTCTCCCACCGAAAGTCACCCCTGTGCTTCCTCCAAAATCTCCTCTAGCTTCCTTCCATTGATGAAGGCTGTCTGAGCTAGTTCAATTTCCTCAAAGCACCTCATCCAAACTCTTCTTCCACATTTTCATCCGCTGCCACTTCACATCTCGGTTCGCTTCCAGTTTCCTTCGCTGCCACTGCCTTTCTTCTCTTGAAGCTCACGGATCTGTAGAATAGCCCCAAGGCTGGAGCTATCAAGAGAGGACAGGGAAAGTCAAACCTGTTCTACTGCTATCTCTTTAGGGTTGGCCAGGGAGAGGTCTAGGACTTTGTGAGGTCCTGTGATGTCTGTGAAAAGAACAATTATGAGGCTACACGTGTTGGACTCATAGACTCGAGATTCCAGCGAACACAGATTTCTTGGGTTTACATAATATTAGAGTGTTATACAACCTATTTGCGTTGATTATAGGGGTTTAGTTACAATATAGCTCTTTTTTGGTTGCTTAAGCCTCCCGGTATGGACAAGACAGTCACTGAGTTATTCTAAAGATATGCAATAAGGCTAAACGGTATTAAAAAATTGGTGGTTAGAGACTGATTCCTTTTTCATTAGCTATTCTTACAAAGAATTGTTTAAGTTGAGGGACATTAGTTAGACGAGCTCTCTCATCATGCTGATTCAGATGGTCAAACCAAGTCTTAAATAGGGATTTGGAAACCAACTTGAGCTGCTTTAGCTCATTGATGAAGTGAGCTTAGCAATGATGAGAATCCAATAGTTAGTTGACATAGGCACTATTCAGAGCTTCCCAGACAATCATTCTGAGTGATGTCCTAACATAAATCAATTCACTATATTCAAATATCTTTCACCTAGTGTACTACACTCTCTGAAACATGATCAGAAGGTATAATCGTTTTCTATCTCCTTTGAACGAGCTTTAATTTCAACTTACCTAGATCAAACCTAATAAACGGGATAATCTAACATCTTCCATCAAATTCAACCTAAGTAGTTAATCTTTGATAGTAGCATGGAACTGTGAGCCCCGCAAAACACTATAGTTGGGATCTCAAATGACAGGATGGCCTCTATTGTGAAGTTTGGAAAACAATATGTATATTTAAAAATAATATATCACACACATGAATATTGAAAAAAAAGGGAACAAAACTCTTCACGTTCACACATTATCGTACAAAAGGGGGACTTAACAGGGGAGACTCAAAAGTGTTACACTTCAGAAAAAAAGAGAGGAAGAAAGAAACATTACAAGGGGCATTTTTCATTATCCTCTCTTCATTAATCTTATGTAATGGCTATTGATGAGTCGTTATTTCTGGAATTATATTTAGTTATTGCACTTAAATAAACCAGGGAATTGTGTTTAATTGTCTGTCATTTCCCCGTTTTCCGAATTCTGCTTAATTTGGTCGGAAATTCGTAATTGTGCTAATTTGGGTTTTCTGAGCTGATTAAGTGCATTTCTGGTTGCAGGGCAGTTGTGGAAACATCATCTGGAGCATTGGGATATTGAGTGACACACTCAAAGGCTCAACATTTAGTCATTTAGATTCTAATTAAAGTTACAATTTCGTTTTCTAGAAGCCCTTAATTAGAATTAGGTGTTTTGGACCCTTTTAGGGGCAATTTTATAAAAATATTTTTTTAGGACATATGCCTTTTAGGTTAGGGTTTGTAATTTTGTGTGTGGACCCTACCCTTATTAAAAAAAGGGACACACGGCCCTTGTGCACAGCCGCCACTTGCCAGTTTGTTTGGTTTTTGAAAGCTCTTGGCTTTGGAACGTTTTTTTTTTATGGAATGAAAGAGGGAACGGAGACACTCTCGGTTTTGGTTCTGAGTTTTTGGCTTTGAACATTTTTTTAGCATGAATGAGAAGCTCATTTTGTTTATTTAGAAGAAGAGGCACGGTGTTTTATTGGTTTTCTTCCAGCTGGAAAAAGCTCTCGGTTTTGAGCTCTTGAGTCCGGGAATGGCATTTTGCTTCCAGCAGTGATTGATTCCAGTAGTGATTTTCATTTTGCTTTCATTCATCAAAGCTGGCAGCGTTGGTGCACGGTGTAGAACGTCGTGGAAGCAACACGGTGTTTGAAATAAGCATGGAGCAAGTAGATTGGCATGGAGAATGAATTGGAAGCGGTGTTGAATGGAAGCAGCAGAATGACGTGGAGATAAAGAGGTTGGGGTGTGCACACTTGGAGGGCTCCAACCGCCACCTCCAGGGACTTTCTTTAAAGAAGTTTTCTTTTTTTTATTGAATGGAACGTTAGGCAAGGAGAAAGCTGGAGGTGTCACGGGAATGAGGAGCGGATAGGTACTGCACGATTATCATGGTACGGCTGGATGGAAATAAGGAGGAGAAAATTTAATTGAAGGAGGAAGTGAAGTGGTGTCCAAGCCATTTGATGCTCACGTGAAGTTAGGAATTTAGGAGATGGGACGTGCTAAAGGAATGGACAGCAGCTCACGGGATTTGATTCTTGGATAAGGAGAATGAGATGGAAGCATGGTGTGCACGGGATTGGAGGAAAGAGTAGCTGTCTCGTCAGGGAATAGCACTAAAATAACTTTGGTTTCCTTACTGTTCAAGTGTGTTTTCTTTGCACAATTGCCATGATAAATTGCATTTAATGTTTAGCTTAATGTTGCATCTTCAATTGATTCAAGGACTCTTTCGGTTTTTTTGCATTTAATATATGTTTCCAAACATTTTTTTTTCAACGTTGCATTTTAATTTGATTAAAGCACTTTTCATTTTAGTGTTGTCTATTTTGCTTGGTTGTGATACTTTAGTTATAATGTTAGTAGTAACCAATCAATTTAATTTTTATTTTTAATTGAAACCGTTTTTATATTTCTGTTTGCATTCAAAATTCTTCACAAACCCCCCCCTCACTGTGTGTTTGTCCTAAGACTCGAACCACATTTGGTCCTTGAGAGACGACCTAGGAGTCACTTTCTAGCACTGTACTGCATTCTTTTATGCACAATTTTTGTGGGAGGTGCGACCCTCTCATAAGCTATTACATACAGGAGCCACTTTACAAAACAAACTACAAACACTACTCTATGCATCATGGCAGATTCATCAACAGAAAACATGAACATTTTGGTCTTATAACAAGGGCTAATACAGTTGTCCCTCATGGAACAATTAATGTTGATGATTTCATTTTTGAAGTATCCTGTTTGCATAATGCTAGAACGAGACACTTACCAACTTTGCGAAGGATCCTCTACGACTCAATGGGTCTGCCTCTACACGTGAGGGAAGGAGATGGACGCTCTGCTAATACCCTCCAACAAACCCTTGGTCTTGAACAAACCCTCCAACCAAGCGCCCCTATGCGAATCAAGTGACGATGGTCAGCCCCTGCAACCTCAGAACGAAGTGCCACTGAAGACGGTGTATGCGAATGGTTGTGTGAAGGATGGAGACGGCGTCCGTGAATGAAAGTGTGCCAAGGAGCTTCGAAGCAACCAATTTGGGGGAAAACTGACAAGGGTTCGCTAGCTCGAAGAAGAAAGCAAAATTATTTGGCTCGAAAAATGAAACATGAGTGGGGGAAACCCGTTTTGGGGTTTAGTAATAGACCATCTTACCGACGGTCATATATCCTTCGATAACTTTATTCACCAAGCCAATACCGACGGCCTAAAAGCCTTCGGTAATTTTCCGTCGGAAATCACGCGTTTTCTTGTAGTGTCACGACCTAGTTAGTTATATGATTTGTTGATTATTTAAGACTTGTGAACAATTGATTATAGGTTTCAAATGCAAAGAACAATAATTAAACATGTATGCATGAGTTTGATCAATGGAAAAGAGGAAAACAAACACTTTAATGAATTAAATGGATGAGTATGTTGTTGGGGTTATCAATTTCATCTTGTTCACTCGCATATACTTTTAAGAATTCATCATTCTTATCATCAATGCTAATGCCACTCTCTAAATCACCTTGCAAGAAGGCCTATCCTTAATTACGAGTTCATACAATTCCTAGCATTCCTAGTAATTAGTTCTTAAAGTGCAGGAGCTTAAAGGCAACCAATATGCTATTGGGAGAAATTCTCCGGATCTAGACTTCCCTGTACGTTCCCGTATCGACAAAATCAATGATCATGGCAATGAATCAGTTAAACAAAGCAAGCAATAAGCAAAGAGGAAAAACCCTAGCTAAAGATGAAAGAAAGCATATATCTTAATATAAGACATTAAATCAAATTCCATATATGAGAGTTTCACAACACTACATTGATTCCCCAACAACAATACAAGGTTTAGTTCACCATATTCATGGTGAAACTAGATGAACAATAATGAAAGAATGAAAGATAGAACCCTAGAAAGAGGAGAAGGTAGCCTGAGCATCCAAGATCTTCCCTCAAGGGGTGGAAAAGAGAGTGTTTGCTTCGTCTCTGCAAAAGATACAAACCCTAAGACATCTAGGTCTTTAAATAAGACATAAAAATAATAGAAAACGGGTCCAGGCCCAAACAGATCATAAAATCACAGAAAATTGGCCCAAAACTCATCTGGTTGACTTTTTCCGTATTCTAGTTGACTTTTCAGCATTCTGGTTGACTGGTTGGCTTTTCTTGTTTCTGGTTGACTTTTCAGCATTCCAATCATTCGGTACTTCAATTCTTCTTTCAAATCATTCAATTAGCCTACAAAATCAAGGGAATCTTGTACAAAACCATTAAATTCACTTTCAACTCTCTTATTCACAAAACTAACGTAAAAATATGAGTTCAAGCTAGTTTCTAAGTCTTAAAGGTTGCTTTTGGTATCAATTTTAAGCATAAAAATAACAGTTTTTCAACCGTTATCACTGCCCTCTTCCAATAATCCCCAAGATGATGATAATAATTCTCCCTAAAAAGAAATGTTCAAAGTAAAAACAAGAAAATGGTAGCTGGCTGCCTCCCGGCCGTGTGCTCCTCCATTCTCATTCAAAAACAATGTTCAGCCCCCAAGAAAAAGTTCCGAAATACAATAGTCTCCCCCAAAACTCAAAAGACTAAGAGCGTCAAAAAAATGTGTGTCAAGTGGCGGTTAGACAAGGGTCATGTGTCCTCCCTTTAATAAGGGTAGGGTCCACACATAAAACCCTAGGATCCAAGTCACTAACCTCTACTTTTGGGTCTAATCTACTTTACCAAAAATTGACCCAAAATGTAAGAGTTGATTCAAAAATTCTAAACTACTGAATTATAATTTAATTAATTCTAAAATGTCTGTGTGGAGAGTCTTGAATTTATTTGCATTCTTTCTGATGTCCCAACATGTATCTCCAAAATTTTTCCTGCAATCAATGATGAAAATAATTAGCTTAAATAATTCAAATTAATTAAAATAAGAATTTTTGATCAAATTAAGCATAATTAGCAAAAACGGAAAAATACCGGACATTTAAGCACAATTCCCTGATTAATTCTAGCACAATAAACTAGCTGAAGTCAAGAAAATATTGACTCATCAAGGACGAAGCAAAAACACACTCTTTCACCCCTTGGAGGAGGATTTTTGGATGCTACAACTCTTTTCTCACCTTTCTAGGGTTTTATCTTTCACTCTTTCATTGTATTTCATCTAGTTTCATCATGAATATGGTAAACTAAATCTTTATTGTTGGTGGGGAATCAATGTAATCCTTTGAAACTCTCATGTATTGAATTTGTTCTTCAAGATCTTTTAAAGATACATGCTTTCTTTCATTAATTGTTAGGGTTTTTCCTCTTTGCTCTAAGCATGCATTTTTAACTCATTCGATGTCATGATTATTGATTTTATCGATGTGGACACATACGGGGAAATCTAGATCTGGGGAATCTCTCCCAATAGTAGTATAAATCTAGACATAGGAGTATGATGGTTGGTTGCCTTTATAATGCATGTTCAATTGCTAGGGAGACAAGACATTGTAAACTAGTGATTATGATTAGGCTTTCTTTGCCGAGACATCGGGTTTAAGGTAATTTGGAAAGTGGCATTAACATTAATGAAGAAAGATAAATTCTTGAATACATGAGAGTGGATAGGATGAAATTAATAAATCCCAACAACATATTCATTCATATATTCAAAATCACGTGTTTTGTTTCTTCTTGTCCATTGATCAATTCATGCATTCATATTTACTTTTCAGTATTTTGCATTTAAACCTACAAGAATTTGGTCAAGAGTCTTAGATAATCAATCAATCACATAATTGTCTAGGCCGTGAGTCCTTTGGGAGAATTATACTTGGTCTTACCAGTTTTATTACTTGACACGATTCGATTACACTTGTTGAGGGTTAAACAAGCACGAAGCTTGGGCGCCCCTTTTTTATGCTTAAGCGCCAAGAACCACCGTTCACCGCCCGGGCGCCCTAAGTTGGGCGCTTAAGTGCCAATGACATGGGCTTGGGCCTTGTTTCTGTTTTTTTTTCGCTCTATTTAAAGGACCTAGACGCCCTAGGTTTTGTTTCTTTGAATGAGGGAGCGCAACAGCACAGTTTTTCACCCTCTAGAGGCGGATTTGGATGCACGAGCTTCCATCTTCTACTTTTAGGGGTTTTCTATCTCATTCTTCTCCATTGTTCATCTAGTTTTGCCATGTCTATGGTGAACTAACTTCTATTTGTTGTTGGGGGATGATGTAACCTTGTGAACTCTCATTTATTTGAATTGATTCTTAATAATATATGCTTTGTCATTAATTATTAGAGTAATTCATATGTTACAACGCTTGCTTTATTTAACTCATTTGAATAGCATAATTTATGAATTGCATGAGTTCAAGGAGGTTCCTTAGAATTCAGGTTCTTGTTGAATTACTCCCAAGAGTAATATTTCTCAAGGATGAGGGTATGAGTCTTGGTCTTCTTAAAGCTCTTGATCTTCATATTTAATTACTAGGAATTCTAGGAATTCCATGAACTAGTGATTAAGGACAAACTTATTTCGCCGAAGGATCGGGTTTAAGTGATTTAGTAAGTGACGTTAACATTAATGCATAAAGAAGAATTCTTACATACATGAGAGGGAACTTGGCGAAATCTAACCCCAACAACATACTCATCTCATATTAAACAACATTCGTTCATCATTATGTTGCTCTGCTATTGATCAACTTGCATTCATATTTAATTTTCTATTTTTGCATTTGAAACCAATGATCTTGTTTTCTTTAAGTCTTAATTAATCAAGTAATCACACGACTGTCTAGTGCCGAGAGTCTCTTGGAACACGATACTTGCTCTTACCATTTTATATTACTTGTGCGATTCGGTATACCTGTCGATCCATCAAGAAGTTTTTGGCGCCGTTGTCGGGGACTCACAGTTTAAACTATTCTATTTGTGTGATTCTTGATTAACTTTGACTTTATTTTTTTTTATTTTGATTTTTATCTTATTTTCAATTTGTGTTTTGTGTCGTTTGTTTTTGTTTTTGTACTAACAGTGTTTTCTAGGGTTTTGTGTCTAATTTATGCAAGATACAGTCAGGACTAGGAGCAATGATAACGGTTGAAAATACCGTTACCTGTGATGAAATTTTGATACTAAATGCACCATTTTTTGTTAAGTTGTGTGAATAAGAGAGTTGAGGTTGACTTTGATGATTTTATGACTAATTCCCCTTATTTTGATAGAAAATGAGATAATATGGAAAGTAGGGATGAAGTACCATGGAGATGGAGCTCAAAAAGGCTTGGAAAAGCACTAGAAGGGAGGAGTGCTCGAAGCTTGGGCGTTGATAACAGTTGAAAAACTGTTATTTTTATACTTAAATTTGAACTCAAAAACAACCTTTATGACTTAGAAACTAGCTCGGAATCATGCTTTTGTTTATGTTTTTGAAATAAGAGAGTAGGATGAGTTTTATGCTTGGTTTTCCTTCTTTTTGTAGGTTTTAAGATGAATTGAATGGAAGAAGTGAAGTAGCCATAAGTTGGAGTCAGAAAAGGAAGAAGTGCATAAAAGAAGAGCCACAAATACCGCTCAGCGGAAATTACCGTTGAGCGGCACTCTGAAGACCCGCAGTCACCGCTAAGGGGAAAATCTACAGCTGAGCGTCAAACTGAAGAATCACGCTTACCGCTGAGCAACATTTTAATGGGCCTTGGGCCACTTTTATGTAATGTTTAAGAGTCTATATAAGGTTTTAGTCCACCTAGGGTTAGTATCTTTGGCAGAATGAAGCAAAATCACACTTTCTTCACCCCTTGGAGGAGGATTTTGGATGCTCAAGCTCCACTCTTTAAATTCTAGGGTTCTATCTTTCATTCTTTCATTATTTTTCATCTAGTTTCACCATGATTATGGTGAACTAAACCTTCATTGTTGTTGGGGAATCAATATAATCCTTTGAAACTCTCATGTATTGAATTGGTTTTTTAATCCATATGTTTTCTTTCATTAATTGTTAGGGTTTTTCTTCTATACTGTATGCATGCTTTGTTTAACTCATTCAATTGCACGATCATTGATTTTATTTGTATGCACACATATATATAAATCTAGACATGAAAAAATTCTCCCAATAGTAATATTGCCTAGACATAGGGATGGGAGGATTGGTTGCCTTTAAGCTTCTGTGCAAATGTAATGCATGAATAATTGCTAGGGAGACAAGACATTGTAAACTAGTGATTAGGAGTAGGCTTTCTTCACCAAGACATTGTGTTTAAGGTAAATTAAAAAGTGGCATTAACATTAATGAAGAAGATAAATTCTTGAATACATGAGAGTGGATAGGATGAATTGAAAACCCCCAACAACATCATCATATATTTCAATCATGTTTTGCTTCTTTTAATACAATTGATCAATACATGCAGTCATATTTACTTTCCGGCATTAGCATTCAAACTACAAGAATTTGTTTTACAAGTCTTATTTAATCAACAAATCACATAATTGTTTAGGCCATGAGTCCTTTGGGAAACGATACTTGGTCTTACCATTTATTATTACTTGATACGATTCGGTTATACTTGCCGAGGGTTAACAAGTTTTTGGCGCCATTGTCGGGGACTCGTGGTTTAACTATTCTATTTGTGTGATTATTGATTAACTTTGACTTGATTTTTTTTTTATTTTTTTATCTTTCTATGTTTTTGATTTTTTTATCTTTATCTTATTATCTTTCTAGTTTATCTTTTGATCTTTTTAGTTTTTATCTTCTTATCTTTTGTTCTTAATATTTATCTTTCTATCTTTTTAAGTTTATCTTTCTATCTTTCTATGCTAATAACTTTTTCTAGGGACTTGTTTCATTGTGTATGCAGGGTACAATTCAGACTAGAAGCAAGAAAACTTCAGAACCTCTTCTTGAAGGATTGGACGAAAGTAGAAGGAGAAGGAGGATTCAAACTTCTAGAGAACTATTTCCTTCTCCGAAAACACTTCTACAACCCTCACCACAAAGGTCCAACCAAAGCACTAAGGATATGGCCGGAGAAAACAATGGTAGACGTACTCTGGTGGATTACACCAATGTTGTTGGCCCTCATCACTTTAATAGCATTGCTAGGCCGAGGGTCAATGCTGCAAACATGGAGGTGAAACCGGCGTTGATACAGTTGGTCAAGAGCAACCAATTTAATGGGCTATCACATGAAAGTCCATATGAACATCTCAACACATTCAATGAGATTTGCATCACAGTGAAGATCAATAGTGTGCCGAATGAAGGAATAAAGCTTAGTTTGTTTCCTTTCTCATTGGGAGGCAATGCTAAGTTATGGTTGAATTCTTTTCCGTAGGAAAGCTTTACTGAATGGGAAGTTGTGGTTTCAAAGTTCTTAAACAAGTACTTCCCATAATCCAAAATCAACAAAGGGAAGCAAGAGATCTCTTCTTTTAGAGAAGGCATGGAGGAGACGCTAGGTCAAGCCTGGGATAGATACAAGAGCTTGGTGAGAAAAACGCCCACTCATGGCTTTGACGAAGCAACAATAGTCATTCTTTTCCTTGGAGGTCTTGGTTCACAAACCAAGTTGATGCTAGATGCCTCAGCTGGAGGTAATATCAAGTGCAAAACTCTAGAGAAAGCCACTAAATTGTTTGATAACATGGCTGCTAATGACAACAAGACGCCTTGCTTGAACAGAATAAGATCAGGACTCAGTAGTTGGAAGAAGTGACAAAGAATCTATCTTTATTACCACAAGAAATATGTAATATTTATGTGGCTCAAAGGCAGTAGAAACAATGGTATCCACAACCTACTCCATATGAGAAAACCACAAAATTGGAGGATACTTTCCAGCAATTTATGAAAATGAGTGTTTCTTACTGTAAGAATGTAGAGACTGCATTTAACAGTATGAAGATGCACATTGGGCAAATGATCAACTAGATGGAAGGTTGTGGGAAGGATGTCAAGAGTAATTTGAGGGAAGAGTGTAAAACCATTGTTACAAGAAGTGGTAAAGTGTTAGAGGAAAGAAAAATAGAGAGAAAAGAGAAAGAAAATGAGAGTGGGAAAGAAACACTTGAGTGGAAAGATAGGGTTGAGAGACAAAAAAATAGAGAAGACGAAAATGGGAGAAAAAAAGAAAAATAAAAAGAAGAGGTAGAAGAGAGAGAAAAAGGAAGAGAGTTAGAAAAGACACTTCCTTATCCAAAGATTTATTCAAGGAAGGAGAAAGAAAAACAACTACAGGGGTTCATGGAGATGTTTAAAAAACCGGAGATTACCATTCCTTTCTTAGAAGTGATAACAGTTGAAAAATTATTATTTTCATGCTTGAAATTGATACTAAAAGCAACCTTTAACACTTAGAAACTAGCTTGAAATCATGCTTTTATTCATATTTTCAGAAATAAGAGAGCTGGACAGGTTTATGCTTGATTTCAGTGTTTTTGTGCAGGTTTTAAGGTGAATTTGGCGAAAGAAGTGAAAAAGGAGAGAGATGAAATCAGAAAAGACATCAAAAAGTGCAAAAGGAGAAGCCGAAACTGCCGCTGAGCGGGACTCAGAAGCTCACGGGGGATCCGCTGAGGGGCAAAATGGTCGCTGAGGGGAAGAAACCAACTCACGCACTTACCGCTGAGCGATACTTTACCGCTGAGCGACACACCTTTGGGCTTGGGCCTAAATTTTCTGTAATTTTAGAATAGTATATAAGCTTTAGGACGTCCTAGGGTTTGTATCTTTGGCAGAAACGAAGCAAACACTCTCTCTTCCACCCCTTTGAAGGAGGATCTGGGATGCTCAGGATACATTTTCACCTTTCTAGGGTTTTATCTTTCATTCTTTCATTATTATTCATCTAGTTTCACCATGAATATGGTGAACTAAACCTTGTTTTGTTGTTGGAGAATCAATGTAGTCTTGTGAAACTCTCATATATGGAATTTGTGTTTAAACATCTTATTTGAGATACATGCTTTCTTTGATCATTAGTTAGGGTTTTTCCTCTTTGCTCAATGCTTGCTTTGTTTAACTCATTCAATGCATGATTATTGATTTTGTCGATACGAGAACGTACGGGGAAGTCTAGATCCGGGGAATTTCTCCCAATAGTATATTGGTTGCCGTTAAGCTCCTGTGCTAAAAGAACTAATTATTAGGAATGCTAGGAATCGTATGAACTAGTAATTGGGGATAGGCCTTCTTGCAAGGTAATTTAGAGAGTGGCATTAACAATGATGAAAAGAATGTTGAATTCCTAAAGTATATGAGAGTGGATAAGATGAAATTGATAACCCCAACAACATATTCATCCATATATTCCATTGAAGTGTTTGTATTTTGTTTTAGCCATTGATCACATTCATGCATACATGTTTATTTTCTGTTTTGCATATTAAACTTCACTTATTTCGTTTTTAAGTCTTAAATAATGAACGAATCACATAACTAAACTAGGCCATGAGTCCTTTGGGAGAACGATACTTGGTCTTACCGAGTTTATTACTTGAAACGATTCGGTCACACTTGCCGATTGTTCAACAAGTTTATGGCGCCGTTTTTCGGTGTTCATAAATTTGTCATGAAGTTTTTGGCGCCGTTACCGAGTTTATTTTTCTGTTTTTATTTTTTCTGTTTTTGTTTTATTTTATTTTATTTTATTTTATTTTATTTTATTTTATTTTATTTTCTGAATCTTATATCTTCTCCTATATCTTTTTGTGCTAACCAAATATTCTAGGGTTTTGTGTTCTTGTGTATGCAGGAGGCAATTCGAACTAGGAGCAAGATAACTGCAGAACCTCTTCTTGAAGGTTTAGACGAGAGTAGACGGAGGAGAAGAATCCGAACATCTAGAGAACTTTTCCCTCCTCCGGAAACTCTGTTGCAACCATCACCACAAGGTTCTAACCATAGCATAGAAAATATGGAGAACAATAATATCAGAAGATCTCTTGCTGATTACACCAATACAGCTGGACCTCAGCACTTTAACAGTATAGCTAGACCTAGAGTCAATGCAGCTAACATGGAGGTCAAACCAGCATTGATCCAACTGGTGAAGAGCAATCAATTCAATGGGTTATCTCATGAAAGCCCATATGAGCACCTCACTACATTTAATGAGATCTGCAACACAGTGAAAATCAATGGGGTGCCAGATGAAGCGATCAAACTTAGCTTGTTTCCTTTCTCATTAGGAGGCAATGCTAAGCTTTGGTTAAATTATTTTCTAGAGGGAAGTTTCACAGAGTGGGAAGCAGTGGTAACCAAGTTTCTAAATAAATACTTCCCACAATCAAAGGTGAACAAAGGCAAGCAAGAGATTTCTTCATTCAGGCAGGGCATGGAAGAATCACTGGGTCGTGCATGGGATAGATACAAAAGCTTGCTACGAAAAACACCCACGCATGGATTCGATGAAGTGGAAGTAGTCCTTACCTTCCTTGGAGGTCTTGGTTCACAAACCAAGATGATGCTTGATGCCTCAGCAGGAGGAAACATTAAATGGAAAACTCCAGAGGAAGCAACA
>JAHCHA010012251.1:897-17940 GCA_027742795.1 Vigna hirtella | reverse complement strand
TTAACACTTAGAAACTAGCTTGGAATCATGCTTTTGGTTATATTTTTAGAAATAAGAGAGTGGCATTAGCATTGATGAAAAGAATGATGAATTCCTAAAAGTATATGAGAGTGGATAAGATGAAATTGATAACCCCAACAACATACTCATCCATCTAATTCATTAAAGTGTTTGTTTTCCTCTTTTCCATTGATCAAATTCATGCATACATATTTAATTACTGTCTTTTCCATTTAAACCTACAATCAATTTGTTCTTAAGTCTTAAATAATCAACAAATCATATAGCTAAACTAGGCCGTGAGTCCTTTGGGAAAACGATACTTGGTCTTACCTTGTTTTATTACTAGATACGATTCGGTCACACTTGCCGATTGTTAAACAAGTTTGTGGCGCCGTTTTTCGGTGTTCATAAATTTGTCATCAAGTTTTTGGCGCCGTTGCCGGGGACTCGTGGTTTAACTAGTTCATTTGTGTGATTATTGATTATCTTTGACTTGAATTTTGAATTTTGAAATTTGAATTTCTGTTTTTATTTTTCGGTTTTTATTTTATTTTATTTTATTTTATTTTATTTTCTGTTTTTATTTTTATTTTTCTGTTTTCTGTTTTTATCTTCTCATCTCAGATTTTATATCTTCTTTTATATCTTTTTGTGCTAACCAATTCTTCTAGGGATTTGTTTGTTTGTGTATGCAGGAAGCAATCCGAACTAGGAGCAAGAAAACTGCAGAACCTCTTCTTGAAGGTTTAGACGAGAGTAGACGGAGGAGAAGAATCCGTACATCTAGAGAACTTTTTCCTTCTCCGGAAACTCTGTTACAACCATCACCACAAGGTTCTGGCCATAGCACTGAAAATATGGAGAATAATAATGCTAGAAGAACTCTTGCAGATTATACAAATATAACTGGACCTCAACATTTTAATAGCATAGCAAGACCGAGGGTCAATGCAGCCAACATGGAGGTTAAGCCAGCATTAATCCAACTGGTGAAGAGTAATCAATTTAATGGGTTGTCTCACGAAAGCCCATATGAGCACCTCACAACTTTTAATGAGATCTACAACATGGTGAAAATAAATGGGGTGCCGGACGAAGCAATCAAACTTAGCTTGTTTCCATTCTCATTAGGAGGCAACGCTAAGCTTTGGTTAAATTCTTTTCCAGAAGAAAGCTTTACAGAGTGGGAAGCAGTGGTGACCAAGTTCCTAAACAAATACTTTCCACAATCAAAAGTAAATAAAGGGAAGTTGAAGACAACAAAACTTGACGAGACTTTTCAAAAATTCTTGAAGACGAATGCATCTTATTGTAAGAATGTGGAAGTTGCATTTGAAAATATGAAGATCCATATTGAGCGAATAGTTGACAAGATGAAAAAAGGTAATATCAGAAAGGAGTGTAAAACTGTTGTGACCAGAAGTGATAAGGTGTTAGAGGAGAGAAAAAAAGAAAGAGAGGAGAAAGAAAATGAGAGTGAAAAAGAAACATGTGAGTGGAAAGAAAGAGATGAGAGAAAAAAAAAGAAAGAAGAAGAAAATGAGAAGAAAGAAAAAAAAGAAAGAGAAAAGAGAGATGAGAGACAAAAAGAAAGAGAGTTTGAAAAACCACTTCCTTATCCAAAGAGCTATTCAAGGAAGGAGAAAGAAAAACAGTTGGAAAGATTCATGGAGTTGTTTAAGAAGCTGGAGATCACTATACCTTTCTCTGAAGCATTGCAACAGATGCCATCATATGCAAAATTTTTGAAGGAACTGCTTACAAAGAAAAACAAATACATTGAGAAGGAAACTATCAAGGTACAGGGTAACTGCAGTGCAATCATACAGAAATTACGTCCTAAGTTTAAAGATCCAGGAAGTTTCACTATTCCATGTACCATAGGAAATTTGGAAGTTGGAAGAGCATTGATTGATTTAGGAGCTAGAATTAATTTAATGCCGCTATCCATGTGTAAAACAATTGAGGGTTTGGAAATCAAACCTACCAGAATGGCTCTTCAACTGGCAGATAGGTCTCTTAAATATCCATGTGGAGTGGTGGAAGACGTGTTAGTGAAGGTTGACAAGTTTGTATTCCCAGTAGATTTTATTGTAATGGAGATGGAAGGAAACAATGATGTACCTCTCATTCTTGGGAGACCTTTCATGAAGACTGCTAGAGTTTTAATTGATGTGGAAAATGGCAAGCTTAAATTGAGAGTTCATGATGAAGAAGTCACCTTTGATGTATTTAAAGCCATGACGTATCCAAATGATGATAAAGCATGTTTCCAATTTGACGAACTTGATGAAATCTGTGTGATGCAAGAAAGGATGGTGCGGTATGTTTCTCCATTAGAGAAAACTCTTATTGATGCTCGTGAAGATATAGATGAAGGAGAAGAGAAATTAATTGCAGAATGTCTGATGGACTTGGAAACATTGAAAAAAAATTCCAGAAGAGGATACAAAGTTTGAAATAATTGATAAGGAAGAAGAAGTCAAAGTAAAGAAACCAGAATTAAAAAGACTCCCAGCACATCTGAAGTATGTTTTTCTAGAAGAAGATGAAAAAAAGCCAGTTATCATCAGTAATTCTTTGTCTCTACAAGAAGAAGAACAGTTGATAGAAATTCTGAAAGCTAATAAAGGAGCAATTGGGTGGTCAATATCAGATCTTAAAGGTATTAGCCCAACTTATTGTATGCATAAGATCTTTATGGAAGAGGATTATAGACCGAGTGCTCAACCACAGAGAAGGTTAAACCCTGTAATGAAGGAGGTGATCAGAAAAGAAGTGTTGAAACTTTTAGAAGCTGGTATTATTTATCCAATCTCTGACAGCGAATGGGTAAGTCCAGTTCAGGTGGTTCTAAAGAAAGGAGGAATGACAGTAATTCACAATGATAAGAATGAACTTATTCCCACTCGGACAGTTACTGGATGGCGAATGTGCATTGATTACAGAAAGCTAAATAAAGCCACTAGGAAGGATCATTTTCCTCTTCCTTTCATGGACCAGATGTTAGAAAGATTAGCAGGTCAAGCTTTCTATTGCTTTCTAGATGGATATTCTGGATACAATCAAATTGTGGTAGATCCAAAAGACCAAGAGAAGACAACCTTTACTTGTCCTTTTGGTATCTTTGCCTATAGAAAGATGCCATTTGGATTGTGTAATGCTCCAGCTACCTTTCAAAGGTGTATGCAGGCGATTTTTGCAGATCTCTTAGAAAAGTGTATTGAAGTCTTCATGGATGATTTTTCAGTCTTTGGAAATTCTTTCCAAAGGTGTTTGGCAAATTTGGATATTGTTCTTAAAAGATGTGTTCAGACAAATCTTTTTCTTAATTGGGAGAAATGTCATTTTATGGTAAAGGAAGGAATTGTGCTGGGACATAAAATTTCTGCTAAAGGGATTGAGGTAGATAAAGCCAAAGTGGAAGTCATTGAGAAATTACCTCCACCATCAAATGTAAGGGGGATCAGGAGTTTTCTAGGTCATGCTGGATTTTATAGAAGATTCATTAAAGATTTCTCAAAAATTGCTAAACCATTGAGTAATCTTCTTATGAAGGATGCTTCTTTTGTGATGAATGAAGAATGTTTGAAACCTTTCAACATATTGAAGAGCAAATTAGTGTCAACTCCAGTAATTGTAGCTCCGGATTGGAATAAAAATTTTGAGCTAATGTGTGATGCAAGTGATTATGCAATAGGAGTTGTTCTTGGCCAGCTAACAGAGCGGATTTTTCATCCAATTTATTATGCCAGCAAAGTCCTGAATGATGCTCAGTTGAATTATGCTACCACAGAGAAAGAATTTCTAGCCATAGTGTATGCTCTAGAAAAATTTAGACCTTATCTTATTGGGTCTAAGGTGATTATCTACACAGATCATGCAGCTATCAAATACTTGTTGACAAAGCCAGATTCTAAGCCACGGCTGATTAGATGGGTATTACTCTTGCAAGAATTTGATGTGGAGATCCGAGATAAGAAAGGGAGTGAGAATTTGATTGCTGATCATTTGTCACGGTTAGTCAACAAGGAGGTTACTAGCAAGGAATCAGAGATCTGGGAATCTTTTTCAGATGAAGCACTCATGTATATTCAGTAGAGGCCATGGTTTGCTGATATGGCTAATTTCAAAGCTGCAAGGGTCATGCCAGAAGATTTAACTTGGCAACAAAGAAAGAAATTTTTGCATGATGCCAAGCAGTTTGTTTGGGATGATCCTTATTTGTTCAAGATTGGAGCAGATAATCTTTTGAGGAGATGTGTGACAAATGAAGAAGCAGAAGGAATTCTCTGGCACTGTCATGATTCACCTTATGGAGGACATTTTAATGGAGAAAGAACAGCAGCAAAAGTTCTTCAATCAGGGTTTTATTGGCCAACTCTATTTAAAGATGCTCATAATCATGCTAGAAATTGTGATAAGTGTCAAAGAGCAGGGACAATCACTAAACGTCATGAGATGCCATTACAAGGAATTTTAGAGGTTGAGATTTTTTATTGTTGGGGTATTGACTTTGTGGGACCCTTTCCTCCATCTTTCAACAATGAATATATTTTGGTAGCAGTGGATTATGTGAGTAAATGGGTGGAAGCATTAGCTTGTCCTAAAAATGATGCTAGCACAATAATTAAACTTTTGAAGAAGCAGATATTTTCGCGTTTTGGAACTCCAAGAGTGTTGATTAGTGATGAGTGTCGAAACTAAGCAGTCGTGTGATAAATTATTTAATTAAGACTTAAAATAAACGAGATCATTGGTTTGAGATGCAAAAACATAAAATAAAATATGAATGCAAATTGATCAATAGTAGAGTAACATAGAGATGAACGAATGTTGTTTAATATGAGATGACTATGTTGTTAGGGTTACATTTCACCAAGTTCCCTCTCATGTATATAAGAATTCCTCTTTATGCATTAATGTTAACGTCACTCACTAAAGTACTTAGAACCCAATCCCTTGCCCCAATAAGCGTGCCTTAATTCCTAGTTCGTGCAATTCCTAGCGTTCCTAAAAAATTAAGTCTGAAGATCAAAAGCTTAAGAAGACCAAGTACTCATACCCTCATCCTTTAGGAATATTACCCTTGGGAGAATTCAATAAGAATCTGAATTGTAAGGAACCTCCCGGCACTCATGCAATTCATAAATCATGCAACTAAATGAGTTAAATAGAGCAAGCATTGGAACAAATGAATTCCCTAACAATTAATGAATAAAGCAAATATGATTAAGAATCAATTCAAATACATGAGAGTTCACAAGGTTACATCATTCCCTAACAACAAATAGAGTTTAGTTCCCCATAGACATGGAGAAACTAGATGTCAATGGAAAAGCATGAGATAGTAAAACCCTAAGAGTAGAAGAGGGAGCTTCTGATAACGGTTGAAAAACCGTTATTTTTATACTTAATTTAGATAATCAATCAACGCTTTTTGACTTAGAAGTTTGCTTCAACTCATGTTTTGCTGTCGTTTTGTGAATAAGAGAGTTGAAGGTGAATTTAATGGTTTTGTACTAGATTCCCTTGATTTTGTAGGCTAATTGAATGATTTGAAAGAAGAGTTAAAGTACCAACTGGTTGGAATGCAAAAAAGTCAACCAGAAACAAGAAAAGTCAATCAGTCAACCAGAAAAGTTCACTAGTCAACCAAAATGCAGAAAAGTCAACCAAAGTGCAGAAGAAGTTGCGCTGAGCGGTAATTACTGTTGAGCGCCAGTTTTGAAGTGCCGAAATCACCGCTGAGGGGCAAAACTACGGTTGAGCGTCAATCTGAAGTACCGCACTTACCGGTTGGGCCACTTTTCTGTAATTTATAAAATGCTATATAAGGTTTTAGTCGACCTAGGTTAGACATCTTTGGCTGGAACGAAGCAAAATACACTTTCTTCACCCCTTGGAGGAGGATTTTGGATGCTCAAGCTCCACTCTTCAATTTCTAGGGTATTATCTTTCATTCTTCCATTGTTTTTCATCTAGTTTCACCATGAATATGGTGAACTAAACCTTTATTATTGTTGGGGAATCAATGTAATCCTTTGAAACTCTCATGTGTTGAATTGGTTCTTTCATATATATGCTTTCTTTCATTAAATGTTAGGGTTTTTCCTCTTTGCTCAATGCATGCTTTGTTTAACTGATTCTATTCATGATAGGAATGAGTTTTAGGGTGTTTGTTTGTGGTTTACTAATGCTTAATGATGTGTCTTGTGGTTTTGTGAATTGTGTTTGATGTAGGGATGGCCTCCTCATCGGGCAGGAGATTCAAGACTACAATATCCAAAAGGAAGGAGAAGGAACCAGATGAACCCTATTCCAGCAAGTTCCTTTCCCGCAAGCATGAGCAACACTTCCTCATTGTCCAAGATAGCATGGCAAGAGGAGTAGGCACAAGCCAGTAGAGTTGGAGCAGCTGAAGCTCCAGCTATCGAGGAAGATGATTTTAAAGATGCTGAAGAAGGAGAGGAGGAAGACTCTGATGATAGCATGAGCTGATGAGGAGCTGAGATAGCATTTACTGATGGATGCTATCAACACTATAGCAGGATTTTTCTTATCTTTTGTTTTATATTATTGAATTTATTTGCTTCTGTTTTTAGTATAGGATTTGATATACTTGGCTTAAAACTTTATCAGTGTGCAATGGTTTATTGATGCTATGATGTTTGTGATGAGTATTGCGTCATGATGTTGATTATATTGATTGATGTTGAGATGATGCATGATGCTGATACACAGGTGGTTGCTAAAAATATTTTGAAATAGATGCATGATGACTTGTGATTGTGATTATGATACTAAGTAGGATGTTTATCTAAATGTTGGAATTTGATTTAGCCTGTGTGAGGATTGAACTCCAGAATTTTTGTGAGTGAGTGTTATTACTTTGAAAGCATGAATGACTTTGCCTAGGTTTTCTATGATTGAATCACTTGCTTGTATGTGTCATATGATCGAGGCCATTTGTTGTTAACCCTTTTTAGCTAAAATGCATGATTTTAGCCCACTAAAAGAGAGCACTATGTGTTGTATCCTTTAAACCTTTAGCCTTGAACATGATTTGAAAACCCTTTGTGAAAATCTTTACCTTGAGTTGAGTTGAGAATATTTTGTGGTATTGATAAAGGTTCAAATTTGGGGTTGTTGGGAAGTCTAGAAAGGGAAAATATAGCATTGAGCTAAGAGCTAAGCATGTGAAAAGCAAAAGAAAAAGGAAAGCAAAGAAAGAAAATAAAGAAAAGAAAAGCTCAATGCAAGGGAAAGTTGGGAATAAGTAAGAATGGTTGTTTAAATGATGAAAGTATGAATGACTGTCTTAACTCAAGGATTTTGTGATCCAAAAAAAAAAAAAACCAAATTTTCTTCTTAGCCGAGCCATATTACAATCCATAGAAAAGCCCTTGTGATGATAATTTCTTGTGAGTATATTTAATTATGGTTAAATGAACGACAAAGTTAATTCATGTGACATTGTGACAGTGGTGTGAATGAGTGACCTCTTATACACTTGTGTGTTTGAGTGAAACACTTTATCTGGTGCGGAAAGATTCCATGATTACATCTTTGCTTGGTTGATTGATCATTCATGAGCATAGCATTTGTTGAATATTCTGTGATTATCAGAGCACCACAATGAGCTTAATTAAATCAAGGAATGTGTTCATCTTGACTGATATTTTGTATGATAAGTTGATTTGAGCAATTACTTCTCTTAAAAGAAAATGTTTTGAAATGTGTTGAATCATTGCATTGATTGGGTGAAAGCTAAGTTACATCTTGTTTGCTTGAGGACAAGCAAAGTTCTAAGTTTGGGGTTGTGATAACGGTTGAAAAACCGTTATTTTTATACTTAATTTTGATAATCAATCAACCCTTTTTGACTTATAAGCTTGCTTGAACTCATGTTTTTGCTGTAGTTTTGTGAATAAGAGAGTTGAAGGTGAATTTAATGGTTTTGTGCTAGATTCCCTTGATTTTGTAGGCTAATTGAATGATTTGAAAGAAGAGTTAAAGTACCGACTGGTTGGAATGCAGAAAAGTCAACCAGAAACCATAAAAGTGAACCAATCAACTAGAAAAGTCAACCAGTCAACCAAAAAAGTCAACCAGTCAAACAGAATGCAGAAAAGTCATCCAGAGTGCACAGAAAGTTGCGCGCAGCGGTAATTACCGCTGAGTGCTAGTTTTGAAGTGCCGAAATCACCGTTGAGGGGCAAAGCTGCAGTTGAGCGTCAATCTGAAGTACCGCACTTACCGCTGAGCGACATTTTTATGGGCCTTGGGCCACTTTTTTGTAATTTTTAGGAAGCTATATAACGTTTTAGTCGACCTAGGTTATACATCTTTGGCTGGAACGAAGCAAAATACAATTTCTTCACCCGTTGGAAGAGGATTTTGGATGCTCAAGCTCCACTCTTCAATTTCTAGGGTTTTATCTTTCATTCTTCCATTGTTTTTCATCTAGTTTCACCATGAATGGTGAACTAAACCTTTATTGTTGTTGGGGAATTAATGTAATCCTTTGAAACTCTCATTTATTGACTTGGTTCTTTAATATATATGCTTTCTTTCATTAAATGTTAGGGTTTTTCCTCTTTGCTCAATGCATGCTTTGTTTAACTAATTCTATTGCATGATTATTGATTTTGTCGATATGGACACATACGGGGAAATCTAGATCTGAGGAATCTCTCCCAATAGTAGTATATACCTAGACATAGGAATATGATGGTTGGTTGCCTTTAAGCTTTTGTGCAAAATAATGCATGAATAATTGCTAGGGAGACAAGACATTGTAAACTAGTGATTGTGAGTAGGCTTTCTTCACCAAGACATTGGGTTTAAGGTAATTTAGAAAGTGGCATTAACATTAATGAAGAAAGATGAATTCTTGAATACATGAGAGTGGATAGGATGAAATTGATAAACCCCAACAACATAATCATTCATATAATTCAAATCACGCGTTTTGCTTCTTCCTTTCCATTGATCAATACATGCATTCATACTTACTTTTAGTAATTTGCATTTAAAATCTCAAAGAATTGGTTTTACAAGTCTTAGATAATCAACAAAATCACATAACTGTCTAGGCCGTGATTCCTTTGGGAAAGCGATACTTGGTCTTACCAGTTTTATTACTTGATACGATTTGGTCACACTTGCCGAGGGTTAACAGCTTCCGCCTCCAGATCCGCCTTCAGAGAGTAAAAGAGTGTGTTGTTGTGTTGCTCCAGTTTCTAAGTCAAAAAGGGTGCATTTAGTATCAAAATTACATCACAAATAATGATATTTTAAACCGTTATCAGCTACCTAGGAGGCAACCCAGTTGATTGAGTTTATCTTTGTTTGTTTATGATTGGTTTTGTTCTAGTTGCATGATAGGGATTGAATGTTTGAATGATGTGAGAACCGAAATACATTGGGTAAGTAAGAGGCATTGGTATAAGACACCTAGGGCAAGCAAGGAAGAAGTAGAGTTGATGCCGCAAATGCTGCTATGCGGTAATTACCGTCTGCTGGGTGGATTGTTTTGTTTTAATTGGGCTCAGCGGGATTTGGCCCATTAGGTCTTTTTCATACCCTAGGGCGCGTTTTGGTAGGCACTTTCAGATCTCACTCCTCTCACACACTCTCAAGCACTCTCCCAAGTGTTCTCTTCATTTTTCCCTTCTTCCCCGTTCACAAAAACTCTCTTCCACTCACTTTTGCATAAAGTTTCCATCCAAGTTTGGGCTTTCGTGAGAGCATTGTTGTTGGGGGCTGATTTCTTCACATTCCTAGAGCATTTCTTCACTCATCTAGCATCTCCACCCAAGTAAGTATAAGCAATTTGAGTGATTTTTAATCAAAGCATGTGCACATCTTAACTGAATTCTGTTTGATGAGTTGATTTGAGTAATTACTTATCTTGGAAGAAAGAGTTTTTGAATGTATTGAACCATTGCTTTGATTGGTGGAAGACTAAGTTATATCTTGTTTGCTTGAGGACAAGCAAAGTTCTAAGTTTGGGGTTGTGATAACGGTTGAAAAACTGTTATTTTTATACTTAATTTTGATATTAAAAACACCCTTTATGACTTAGAATCTAGCTTGAAATCAAGGTTTTGCTTAAGTTGTGAGAATAAGAGAGTTGGATGGGTTTTATGCTTGTTTTTCCTTGTTTTGAAAGGAATTAAGATGAATTGGATGAAGAAGTTGAAGTAGCAAGGAGCTAGAGTCTGGAAAGGCTGGAAGAGTGGCAAATAGCAGAATCGTAGATAGCGTTGAGCGTCATTTTGGGGCTCTGAGCGCCAATCTGGAGATGAAAGCACTGTTTCACGCCTGGGCGCCATCGTTGAGGGCCAGTCTGGAAGTGCAACCATTATTTCACGCCTGGGTGCCACCGCTGAGCGCCAGTTTGGTTTTGAAAGCATTGTTTGACACTTGGGCGCCTGATAACGGTTGAAAAATCGTTATTTTTATGCTTAAAATTGATACCAAAAGCAACCTTTAAGACTTAGAAACTAGCTTGAACTCATATTTTTTCTTTAGTTTTGTGAATAAGAGAGTTGAACATGAATTTAATGGTTTTGTGCAAGATTCCCTTGATTTTGTAGGCTAATTGAATGATTTGAAAGAAGAATTGAAGTACCGAATGATTGGAATGCTGAAAAGTCAACCAGAAACCAGAAAAGTCAACTAGTCAACCAATAAAGTCAATCAGTCAACCAGAATGCTGAAAAGTCAACCAAAATGTAGAAAAAGTTGCGACCGAGTGGCGTTGAGTGGTAATTTTGCACTGAGCGGCAGTTTTCAGGTGCTGAAATCACCGCTGAGGGGCAAAACAGCAGCTGGGTGGAAAAATGGATCATGCGCTAGTACCGCTCAGCGGTAAAATACTGCTGAGTGCCATTCTAAATGGGCTTGGACCGGTTTTCTGTTACTTTTATGGGCTTGCGCCTAATTTTCTATATTTTTTAGAATAGTATATAAGCTAAAGGACGTCTTAGGGTTTGTATCATTAGTTAGGGTTTTTCCTCTTTACTCAAAGCATGCATTGTTTAACTCATTCGATGTCATGATTATTGGTTTTGTCGATATGGACACATACGGGGAAATCTAGATCCGGGGAAACTCTCCCAACAGTAGTATAAACCTAGACATAGGAATATGAGGGTTGGTTGCCTTTAAGCTTCTATGCTTCATAATTAATTATTAGGGATGCTAGGAATTGTATGAACTCATAATTAAGAATAGACTTTCTTCGCCGAGACATCGGGTTTAAGGTAATTTAGAGAGTGTGATGCGGCTGTCGCGGCCCATCAAATTTGATGTGCATTAAAGAATGCAGTATAGTGCTAGGAAGTGACTCCTAGGTCGTCTCTCAAGGACCAAATGTGGTTCGAAGCATAGGTCAAACACGCAGTGGGGGTTTTCGAAGTGTTTTTGCAAGGAAAATTAAACTAAATTAAAACTGAAAATTAAATACAACCAAACATAATTGAAAGCATTAAAGTAAATGAAAACAACAAACTGAACGCTGTAACAGATAAATATCTAAATACAATTCAAGCTATTCAAATACAACACTTAAACTAGAACATTAACTGGATGATGTTGTAAGCTAAACATAAAAAAAAAAAACAATTTATCACACAAATGACAAAAAGTAAACGCTTGAAGAGTTAATTTAAATGAATGAGTAAGCTGCTGTAAAATAAAATTCTTGCTGCACCATCTTTCCATCCGAGGCCGTGACACCACTCATCCTCTTCCAGCACGTCATTTCTCAAAGCAACTAACATTAATTCTCCAAATGAAAAACGCTGCACCCCTAAGTGAATGAAATACCGCTTGCTTTGTTCTTCCAGCCAAAATAAAAATGAATCACGCATCTTTTTTTCAAAATGTGTACCACCAACAGCTTAAAATGAAATGCACAGTGGAGCTCCATTTTCCAAGCAATGAATTTAAAAGAAAGAAAAGATGCATTGAAACGTGTGCTTCCCAATGCTCCGTGCAGTAAAAAAACCGAGTGCTCCACGTTTCCACGCACACCTTGCTATTCTCATCCAAGAAAGTGCTCCCTTATACTCCAAAGCAATTGAATAAAATTCCTTTTCTCAAAGCCTACCACTGTAGACCTACTACTTGTGCCCTCCAAATGTTAGAATTGATGTGACCACTCCTCACTCCAACCTAATCTACTTCTTCATTTCTCAAAGAAAAGACATCTCCAAAAAGCATTTAATCACCATATGAAAGTGGCATAGCTTTTCTCATTCCAGCAGTGCTTCCATCTCACATTCCCGTGCACACCATTCCAGCCGTGACACCTAATGAAATCACCTTCCATTTTTCTTCCAGTTGAACAACGTGAATCAACATTTTATTTTTAAAATAAAATCATCATCCACACTTATCTAAAATAAAGAAGAAAGCATATGTGCTGCTATTGTCTAAAGAAAGAAAAACTCATTTCCCTACTGGAATAAAAACCGAGAGTTTTGATTCACGAGTAACCGTGCACAGCAAAATGCCCCCCTCTATTCTCCGTGACCGAGTGTTTAAAAATGAAAAAAAAACGTGTATCTTCATGTGGGTGGTGGCTCCCGGTTTTCACTTCCAGCCCCCATCCTAGGTTGCGGCTGGAGCTTCAGTGCCCCTGCATTCTTTTCTGCACCCCCTCCTACATTCTTCTAAGCCATTAAAAACTTTCTCCTTGTCATAGCCTCTTCGTGGTGGCTACTACCTAGTGAAGTAAACATCCTCCTCTGGACTAGAAAACCCGAGAGCCCCTGGATCCAGCCAAAAGCCCCTTTTTTTTCTCTTTGGTGCTACCTGATAACAGTTGAAAAAACTGTTATTTTCATGCTTAAAATTGATAGTAAAAGCAACCTTTAACACTTAGAAACTAGCTTGAAATCATGCTTTTGTTCATATTTTCAGAAATAAGAGAGCTGGACAGGTTTATGCTTGATTTCAGTGTTTTTGTGCAGGTTTTAAGGTGAATTTGATGAAAGAAGTGAAGAAGGAGAGAGATGGAATCAGAAAAGACATCAAAAAGTGCAAAAGGAGAAGCCGCAACTGCCGCTCAGCTGCAGTTTACCGCTGAGCGGCACTCAGGAGTTCACGGGGGATCCGCTGAGGGTCAAAATGGCCGCTGAGGGGAGAAAACGACTCACGCACTTACCGCTGAGCGGTAGTTTACCGCTGAGCGGCACTTTTATGGGCTTGGGCCTAATTTTCTGTAATTTACGAATAGTATATAAGCTTTAGGGTTTCCTAGGGTTTGTATCTTTGGCAGAAACGAAGCAAACACTCTCTCTTCCACCCCTTTGAAGGAGGATCTTGGATGCGCAGGCTACCTCTTCACCTTTCTAGGGTTTTATCTTTCATTCTTCCATTATTATTCATCTAGTTTCACCATGAATATGGTGAACTAAACCTTGTATTGTTGTTGGGGAATCAATGTAGTCTTGTGAAACTCTCATATATGGAATTTGTTTTTACATCTTATATTTAAGACCTATGCTTTCTTTCATCAGTAGTTAGGGTTTTTCCTCTTTGCTCAATGCTTGCTTTGTTTAACTCATTCAATGCATGATTATTGATTTTGTCGATACGGGAACGTACGGGGAAGTCTAGATCCGGGGAATCTCTCCCAATAGTTTATTGGTTGTCGTTAAGCTCCTGCACTAAAAGAACTAATTATTAGGAATGCTAGGAATCGTATGAACTCGTAATTAGGGATAAGCCTTCTTGAAAGGTAATTTAGAGAGTGGCATTAACAACGATGAAAAGAATGTTGAATTCCTAAAATATATGAGAGTGGATAAGATGAAATTGATAACCCCAACAACATACTCATCCATATATTCCATTGAAGTGTTTGTATTTTGTGATAGCCATTGATCAAAACTCATGCATACATGTTTATTTTCTGCTTTGCATATTAAACTTCACTTATTTCGTTTTTAAGTCTTAAATTATCAACAAATCACATAACTAAACTAGGCCGTGAGTCCTTTGGGAGAACGATACTTGGTCTTACCGAGTTTATTACTTGAAACGATTCGGTCATACTTGCAGATTGTTCAACAAGTTTGTGGCGCCGTATTTCGGTGTTCATAAATTTGCCATCACTACCCTCCGTTGTTGCTGGATTTTGTTGGACGCGTGTGCTTCCCTTAATCAACCAGGCCCTTGCGCGTGCTGCTGTTGGGTGCATGAAGATAGCTGGATGTCACCTCAAGTTGTTGTTCTGGACGTGTGCTGATGGGCTGTGTGGACGTGGCAGCATATGGACGTAGCAGCTGCTTTTGGTCTTCAGCCCGTGAGCGTGCACCTCTCAAGCTGCTGGATGTGCAGCCCTTTCTTTTTTTTTTGTTTTTGGCCCAATGAATGAAGCAAAAATCCTTCCTTGTTTTCTTTAAGCCCACTTCAACGTGTCGCACTTCTTGAAGCATCTCACTGCTGGACGAGAGATTATGATGCCACCACGTGCTGGACGCTACTGTTGGACGAACATGAAGATAACTGGGCCTGTGTCTACCGGATGCGTGAATCCAAGCCAAGACCGTGACACCTCTTCTCCTTCACGTGCTGGACGTGTGTCTTCATCTTTGCTAGATACAACCTGTGTCTGGTGCTTGCTGTTGTCCATCGTGTGAAGTGTGCTACTGGGCTCTGCACCAATTCAATTTGCTGGCAGCTGGACCGTGAAGGCTGTTGCCGCGTGTGCTTCTTTCTTGTGGGCCGCTGCTGGACCGCACCTTGCTCGTGTGAAGGCCGTGAGCCTCCCTTTTTCTTCTAGCACCACTTCTTAGCTTCTCCAATCAAGCCCATCTCCATGTGCACTCCCATAATTTAAATCCACACCTCCTCACTCATTTTAGTTTAAAGTATATTTGATGTGGCATTTTCTTTTGACCTCCAAAATGTCCCAAATATTATCCAACAATTTCCCTACAATCAATAATGCAAATAATAAGCTCAGATAATTCAAATTAATTAAAATAAGAATTTCTGATCAAATTAAGCACAATTAGCAAAAATGGGAAAATATTGGACATTTAAGCACATTTCTCGAATTAAATCCCGTACAATAAATTAAGTGAAGTCAAGAAAATATTGACTCATCAGAGTGGCATTAACATTGATGAAAAGAATGATGAATTCCTAAAATATATGAAAGTGGATAAGATGAAATTGATTACCCCAACAACATACTCATCAATATAATTCGTTCAGTGTTTGTGTTCTTTCCCATTGATCATCACATGCATACATGTTTACTTTTTGTCTTTTGCATTTAAAACTTATAACAATTTGTTCACAAGTCTTAAATAATCAAGAAATCATATAACTAACTAGGTCGTGAGTCCTTTGGGAGAACGATACTTGGTCTTACCGAGTTTATTACTTGATACTATTCGGTCACACTTGCCGAGGGTTAAACAAGTTTTTGGCCCCGTTTTTCGGTGTTCATAAATTTGTCATCAGTTAGGTATCTACTGAAGGATACTATGTTTGTATACACGTACTAATGGGTGTTGGTAAGAAAGATTTGTATCTACTGAAGGGTGCTGGAGGACTTTGGGTCAGGCTCGTGACGTTAAACAAGCGCTACCTGGGAGGAAACCGAGTTGATTGACATTATTTTAATTGTTTTTGTTGATTTTGTTCTAGTTGCATGATAGGGATTGAATGTTTGAGCGATGTGAGAACCTAAATACATTGAGTGAGTGAGAGGTATTAGAATAAAGACACCTAAGGCGAGCTAGGAAGAAGGTAAGTGAAAGCCGCAAGTGTCGCTCAGCGGTAAATACCGCTGACCGCTACCACTGCATAGTTGGATGAACTTCCCAAGGCGTGTTTTGGTAGGAACTTTCAGATCTCACTCCTCCCACACACTCTCAAGCAATCTCCCAAGAGTTCCCTTCACTTTTATTTTTCTTCCCCCTTCATAAAACCTCTCTTCCATTCATTTTTGCATCAAGTTTCCATTCAAGTTTGGGGTTTGGTGAGAGCATTGTTGTTACGGGCTGATTTCTTCATTGTGGTTTACTAATGCTTAACAATGTGTCTTGTGGTTTTGTGAATTATGTTTGATGCAGGGATGGCCTCCTCATCGGGCAAAAGACTCAAGACTATAAGATCCAAGAAGAAGGAGAGGAAGAAGACTCTGATGATAACATGAGTTGATGAGGAACTGAGATAGCATTCCCTGATGGATGCTATCAGCACTAGAGTAGTATTTGTTTTATCTTCTATTTTTTTCTAAACTTATTTGCTTCTGTTAGTAGAATAGGGTTTGATGTACTCAATTGGAAACTTTATCTGTTATGATGGTTTGCTTATGATTGTTGTGTGGTAAGTAGTGCTTGATGATGCTTCGATATTGATTGATGTTGAGATTGTGCACATTATATGCTTATACAGGTGGTTCACAAGCCTTGTGAACAAATGCATGATGTTGTCATTGTGATTATGATACTAAGCAGGATGTGTATATGTGGAATGTGAATGAGCTTATTTGTGAGGCTTTGAGCTCCAGAATTTTTGTGATTGAATGCTATTACTTTGAAAGCATGAATAATTTTGCCCACGTTTCTATGATTGAATCAATTGCTTGTTTGCATCATATGATCAAGGTCATTTGTTGGAAACCCTTTTATCAGCCAAATGAATGATTTTAGCCCACGAAAGAGAGCACTATGTGTTCTATCCTTTGAACCCTTAGCCTTGAACATAATTTGAAAACCCCTTGTGAAAACCTTTACCTTGAGTTAAGTTGAAAATATTTTGTGGTATTGATGAATGTTCAAGTTTGGGGTTGTTGGGAAGTTATGAAAGGGAAATTGAAAGCATTGAGCTAAGAGCTAAGATCTAAGAATGTGAAAAGAAAAAGAAAAAAAAAAGAAAGAAAAGAGAAGAAAAAACAAAGCTCAATGCAAAGGAAAGTTGGGAATAAGTAAGAATGATTGTGTCTATATGATTCTCTTAACTCAAGGGTTTTGTGATCTAGAAAAACCAATTTTCTTGTTAGCC
>JAHCHA010012250.1:5442-71942 GCA_027742795.1 Vigna hirtella | reverse complement strand
TATTTAAGACTTGTAAACAATTGATTGTAGGTTTAAATGCAAAAGACTGTAATTAAACATGTATGCATGAATTTGATCAATGGAAAAGAAGAAATCAAACACTTTAATGAATTAGATGGATGAGTATGTTGTTGGGGTTATCAATTTCATCTTATCCACTCTCATATACTTTAGGAATTCATCATTCTTTTCATCAATTGCTAATGCCACTCTCTAAATCACCTTGAAAGAAGGCCTATCCTTAATTACGAGTTCATACAATTCCTAGCATTCCTAGTAATTAGTTCTGAAGTGCAGGAGCTTAAAGGCAACCAATATGCTATTGGGAGAAATTCCCCGGATCTAGATTTCCCCGTACGTTCCCATATCGACAAAATCAATAATCATGGCAATGAATGAGTTAAACAAAGCAAGCATTAAGCAAAGAGGAAAAACCCTAACTAATGATGAAAGAAAGCATGTATCTTAAACTAAGATGTTAAAACATTAATTCCATATATGAGAGTTTCACAAGACTACATTGATTCCCCAACAACAAGAAGGGTTTAGTTCACCATATTCATGGTGAAACTAGATGAACAATAATGAAATAGTGAAAGATAGAAAAACCCTAGAAAGAGAAGAGGAGAGACGTCACCATCTCCCAATCTACCCCCAAGGGGTGAAAAGTGTGTTTCTGCTTCCTCCCAGCCAAAGATACAAACCCTAGGACGTCCTAAAGCTTATATAGTATTCTAAAAAATACAGAAAATTAGGCCCAAGCCCAAAATAGTGCCGCTCAGCGGTAAACTACCGCTCAGCGGTAAGTGCGTGAGTTGTTTTCCTCCCCTCAGCGGCCTTTTCACCCCTCAGCGGAGCCAACGTGGGTTTCTGAGTGCCGCTCAGCGGTAAACTGCCGCTGAGCGGTACTTGCGGCTTCTCCTTTTGCACTTTTTGATGTCTTTTCTGATTCCATCTCTATCCTTCTTCACTTCTTTCACCAAATTCACCTTAAAACCTGCATAAAAACACTGAAATCAAGCATAAACCTGTCCAACTCTCTTATTTCTAAAAATATAACCAAAAGCATGATTTCAAGCAAGTTTCTAAGTGTTAAAGGTTGCTTCTAGTATCGATTTTAAGCATGAAAATAAAAGTTTTTCAACTGTTATCAATTACCCCAACAACATACTCATCCATCTAATTCATTCAAGTGTTTGTGTTCCTCTTTTCCATTGATCAAAACTCATGCATACATGTTTACTTATTGTCTTTTGCATTTGAAACCTCAAGAATTTATTCACAAGTCTTAAATAATCAACAAATCATATAACTAACTAGGCCGTGAGTCCTTTGGGAGAACGATATTTGGTCTTACCGAGTTTATTACTTGATACGATTCGGTCACACTTGCCGAGGGTTAAACAAGTTTTTGGCGCCATTTTTCGGTGTTCATAAATTTGTCATCAAATACTCATCATGCATAAGTCACAAGCAAACCATCATAACAGACACAGTTTCAAATTGAGTACATCAAACCCTATTCTACTAACAGAAGCAAATAAGTTCAATAGTACAAAACAAAAGATAGAAAAAATCCTCCTCTAGAGGTGATAGCTATCTCAGCTTCTCATCAACCCCTGCTATCATCTGAATCTTCCTCCTCTCCTTCTTCTTGGATCCTATAGTCTTGATTCTTTTACCCGATGAGGAGGCCATCCTTGCATCAAACACAATTCACAAAACCATAAGATACGTTGTTAAGCATTAGTAAACCACAAATACCTCCCTAAAACACTCCTTATCTTAGAATGCTCTAGGAATATGAAGAAATTAGCCCCTAACAGCAATGCTCTCACCAAACCCCAAACTTGGATGAAAACTTGATGCAAAAATGGTTGAAAGAGAAGTTTTGTGAAGAAGGAAGAAGGGAAAAGTGAAGATAACTCTTTGGAGAGTGCTTGAAAGTGTGTGGAAATAGGGAGATCCGAAAGTGGTGGCCAAGACACGCCCTAGGGTATAAAAGAGACCTAATGGGCCACATCCCGCTGAGCCCAAATAAAACAAACCAGTCAGCCCAATCTGCAGCGGTCGCGCTCAGCGGTATTTACCGCTGAGCGGCATTTGCGGCACCAACTCTTCTTCTTCCTAGCTTGCCCTAGGTGTCCTTTACCAATGCCTCTCACTACCCCAATGCATTTAAGTTCTCACAACACTCAAACGTTCAATCCCTATAATGCATCTAAAGCAGAATCAAAACAAACAAACAAAGATCAAGTTAATCAACTGGGTTGCCTCCCAGGTAGCGCTTGTTTAACGTCACGAGCCTGTCCCAAAATCCTCTAGCACCCTTCAGTAGATGCAAATCTTTCTGACCAACACCCATCAGTAGGTGTATACCCTTTTCATCAACACTCATCAGTAAGTGTATGATAGCATAGTATCCTTCAGTAGATACTTAACCACCTAGCATCCGTTAATAGATGCTATACCCAAAAGTCTCAAAAAATAATAAAAAAAATGTCCAAAGTTTATAAAATTACATCACCCATAAATAAAAATTAAAGAAATTAATGTTCTCAAATCACTCGGATGCCTCCCAGCAGGCGCTCTTTTAACATCACTAGCTTGACCCAGTAAAGCTCAAGTTCCATCTTCAATGTTGGTGCTCATCTTATTGTCATCACACCAACTCATCAGCTGCTTCCGGTCCACCTTCTTGACTCTCCTTGAATATGGAGATTCAATCTCTATCACTCCATTCTTTTTATAGTCTTTCACAATCCACAACTTGTTCTTGAATCTTACAGGTTTACCAAGTTTGAGTTGTGCTTGAATCAAGTCATCATGAACCGTCCTTTCTTTGTCATCTTTTTCTTCTTCCCTAACCTGTGACAAGAAAATTTTTTTACCTTTGAAGCTCGGCTTTGCAGCTTTAAAGCTAGTCATGGGTACATCTTGACATGTAGCTTTATGACAAGCCTCTTCCTTTTGCATCTGCTGCTCCTCTTTGAAGACATTAAAGACCACCCTTTCTTCTTGGTCTTGAAGCACTATCATCCCTTCATCTAGATTGATGATGACCTTGGCCGTTTTCATAAACGGTCTTCCAAGAATAATTGGAGTCAAATTCTCCTCCATCTCCATCACCACAAAGTCCAACAAGAATTTTAGTTTGCCCACCACACAAACCATAACGTCTTCCACTATACCATAAGGCTTCTTTGAAGATCCATCCTCCATTAACAAAGTCACCTTTGTTGGCTTGACTTCAAGATCACCAATTCGCTCAAATAGAGATAAAGGCATCAAATTAACACTTGACCCTAAATCAAGTAGGGCTTTCCTTATCTTCTCTTTCCCTATGACGCAAGGAATGGTAAAACTTCCTGGATCTTTCACTTTTGGAGGAAGTGGCTTCTTCTTAACAGCTTTGCACTCATCAATCTCCTCATCTAAATATCTTTTCTTTGTGGAGACTGGCTTCATATGCTTCGCATAAGCTGGAATTTGTTGCAATGCTTCATTCAAAAGTAGATCAACCTCCAATTGATTGAAGATATCTTTAAAACGCCCAAATTGTCTCTCTTTCTCTATTCTCTCACAACCTTTTGGATAAGGAAGAATTTTTTCAAATATTTCAAAAATTTTCTCTCCTCTCTTTTCTTCTTTTTCTTTTCTCTCATCCTCTCATTTTCTCTCTTCTTTTCTCTCTACTCTCTCTTCTTTTTCTTCTTTGCTCTCTAACTCAACTCTTTCAACATCCACACTCACTAAAACTTTACACTCTTCCTTAGGGTTAACCTCAGTATTAGCCCCAAAACTCTTATCAGGCATATCTTCCAACTTCTTAGCTATTTGGCCAACTTGCATCTCTAAGTTTCCAATGGCCGCTTCAGTGCTCTTGTGGTTTGGAATAGTCACCTGCATAAATTGTTGAAGAGTCTCTTCCAACTTTGTTGATCTTTCATTGAGTGCAGACACTTGTTGCCATAATGATGGTTGCTGCTGTGGCCTGTTGAATTGTCCTGATAGCCCAGCTTGTCCAGCTTGTCCTTGACCTTGACCCATGCTTGGGTGAGGTTTCCACCTTGGCTGTAATTACCTTGTTGGTATGGAAATTGATTGGCCATGAAATTTACATCTTCTAAAGCCTCCACTGGAAAAACACATTGACCATTTATATGGTCACCACCACATAGTTCACACATTTGTTGTTGTTGAACCTGTGCAACTCCCTTTAGCTCCTTTGGCAATTGAGCAAGTGTCTTTGTTAAATTCTCCAACTGTTGAGTTATGATCTTATTCTGAGCGAGCAAGGCATCATTTGATTGCAATTGTAGAACCCATTTCTGTTGAATTGGAGTTCCTCTTTCACTGTGCAACTCGTTATCATTAGTAGCCATATTTTCAATTAACTCGGTTGCTTCCCCTAGAGTCTTCCATTTGATATTACCTCCAACTGAGGCATCTAACATCAACTTAGTTTGTGAACCAAGACCTCCAAGGAAAAGAAGGACTACTGCTGCTTCATCAAAGCCATGTGTGGGAGTCTTTCTCAATAAGCTTTTATACCGATCCCATGCTTGACCTAATGTCTACTCCATGCCTTTTCTGGAAGAAGATATCTCTTGCTTCCCTTTGTTGACTTTAGATTGTGGGAAGTATTTGTTTAAAAACTTTGCAACCACAACTTCCCACTCAGTAAAGCTACCTTCTGGAAAAGAGTTTAACCATAACTTAGCATTGCCTCCCAATGAGAAAGGAAACAAACTAAGCTTTATTGCTTCATCCGGCACCCCATTAATCTTCAGAGTGTTGTAAATCTAATTGAATGTGGTGAGATGTTCATATGGACTTTCATGTGATAGCCCATTAAATTGATTGCTCTTTACCAATTGTATCAACGCCGGCTTCACCCCCATGTTTGCGGCATTGACCCTCGGCCTTGCTATACTGTTAAAATGTTGAGAGCCAACCATAGTGGTGTAATCCGCAAGAGTGCGTGTACCATTATTCTCCTCGGCCATATCTTCAATGCTTTGATTAAACCCTTGTGGTGAAGGTTGTAAAAGTATCTCCGGAGGAGGGAATAATTCTCTTGAAGTTCGAACTCTCCTCCTCCTTCTACTTTCGTCCAAGCCTTCAAGAAGACGTTCCGAAGTGATTTTGCTCCTAGTTCGAACTGTATCCTGCATACACAAGAAAACAAGTTCCTAGAAACAATTGTTAGCACAAAAAGATAGATTTAAAAAAAAGATAGAATTGAAAAGATAAGAAGATAGAAATAATAAAAACTAAAAAGATAAAAGGATAAATTAAAAACAAAAGGATAGAAAGATAAAAATTAGAAAAAATCAAGTCAAAGTTAATCAATAATCACACAAATAGAATAGTTAAACCACGAGTCCCCAGCAACGGCGCCAAAAACTTGTTAACCCTCGGCAAGTGTAACCGAATCGTATCAAGTAATAAAATTGGTAAGACCAAGTATCGTTTCCCAAAGGACTCATGGCCTAAACAGTTATGTGATTTGTTGATTATCTTAGACTTGTAACTGAAAATATTGTTGTTGAACTATGCAAAAATAAACATGAATGCAAGGTTTTGATCAATGGACTTGAACAATGCAAAAATGGTTGATGAATAATATGAATGATTATGTTGTTGGGGTTTACCAATTCATGCTATCCACTCTCATATATTCAAGAATTCATCTTACTTTTAACAAGATAGAGAGATGAAAGACATAGAGAAAGAACAACTTAAATTAATAATCAAAATAAACAATTGCATTAACTAAACGTAGCCTCAGAATCCATCATGGAATTACAGCAGAATAGCCCTAGATGCTTAGCTCTCCATGAATGGAGTTGAATACAAGATGAAAGAAAAGTAAGAGGAGTATGAGAGAATGAATGAATTAAGTGAAGTCCCTGGGTCTCTTTATATAGGGCTTGATTGGGCTTGGATTCTGAGTATTCAGTTGACAAAATCTTTTACTTATATCTTCCAAATAACTAAAAGATTTAGATAATTATAACATTATTTGGAAGATATTTTCTGTTGATATTCCCAAATCAAATTAATTCAACAACTGAATTTTATCTTTTCGCTTTTTCTGACTTTCCAAAATTGCACAAATACCCTGAAATTGTCTCTATCTGCACTTTAGCCCCTTCTGAATTTCTGAAATTGCAAGAAAGCCCCTCAGTTGACCAGACTTTGACCAGAGAAGGCTTGTTGACCATCTTTGACCAGAGGAGGACGCACCAATGAGGTGCTTCCACGTGTCCGCTCCCTTTCCACCCAAAATTAGGGTTCTGCATATTGGGGGAAAGGAGCTCTGTGCCGCCGCGAAAGAGAGAACGCATTGTTCTCTACGCGAGACCATGGAGGGTTGTGTTTCTGGTTTTCCTGAGTGCAGGTTTGAAGATGAACGGAGCTTGGATGGCAATGGCGTGATGGTGATGAGCGTGGTGCGCGACGGAGAGGTTGGAGTGCGCGACCTGGGAATCGCATTTGATGGTGGCGCGGCTGGGTTCCAAGAATGGAGAAGATGAAGATGGTCGTTCCTGCGGCGGCTTTGGGTGTGCACGAGGCTGATGGATCTGGTTAGGGTTCTTGCAGGTTTCGAAATTGAAGGCGAGCGTTGGTGAAGGAGACGACGGCCATGCGAGGAGGTTCTCTCGACGGTGGTGTTTCGCGAATGGAGGAGGAGCTCGGTTGCGTCAATGGCTGCGGCGAGGATCGCGAAGTGATGGCGGCGGTGTGCGTTGAAGCGTTGTGGTGGCTTGAAGGTTGACAGCGGAAGGACGGTAGTGGCGGCGGCCTGAAGTGTCGAGGCACGATTTTGGAGAAGCAGTGCGCGGCGGCTTCACGGTGAGGGAGGTTGACGGTGGTGCTGTGCGAGGAAGATGACGGTGGTTGCTGTGCGATGGTGGCTGTGCGTGATGACGGCGGCACGGCAGTGGCTGTCCGGTGACGGAGCGGCGCGGCGGGAAGGTGGTGGCGGCTAGGGTTCTGTTGGAGAAGGTTGAAGATGATGCTCATGGGTTAGAGCTGAGGTGGCGAAATGTGGTTGGCTAGATCTGTGTGGGGAGGATTTGGACACGTGGCATGATCTGGTGGAGTCTAGCTTAGGAGGGGTGTGTATAGGAAACTTAGTGAGGTGTAGAATAAATGGCTTAGTGTTTGGGCTTGGTCTTTGGCCTATTTCAGAAATAGGAGTGTATGTAGGGATTTTAGGGGGTGCAAGGGTAAAGTCTGCCTGTTTGGCCCATCTGTACAGTATTTTCCAAATAAAACCAGATTTTGGGCCTTGAATTGCCATTTGAACCAATAGAACTTATAATTTCAGCTGCACAAATAAACGTAAGAATTTCCAAGAATAATTTATGCAATTAAAATCACTTTTTAAGTCCCTTTTAATTCCAAACACAATATATCAAATCATCACAAATCCTCTTTAAATTAATCATTGAAGCACAATTATCCCATGAAAAATTTGAATTTTAAAGCATAAATGTGGGCATAAATATGCTCTCAAATTTGATAAGCTGTCGTTGAAGCTATCAAATTAATACTACTTTTCAAGGCAACTTCGGTATTGCCAAATAGTATTCAAGAAAGTAGACAGGGTTGGAGTAACCCTGAGTCGTCTCCCAACGAACACAGAATTGCTTTTGAATATCTGTGACTCTTAGGAATGCTATGCAATGCTTATGAATAAAAGTAATGGTTGAAGAGTGTTTAAAGAATAAATAAGAAACTTAAAAACAGTTACGATGAAATAGGCTAATTCCACTGCTTTTCCAAGATAGATTCATCATCGGTTATTCACGGATAATTGTTCAATTGATTATTGTTTAAGTTTCAAATTAATTAAAGTACATTCTTAATTAATTTGAGGGCGATCATGCATTTAACCAAAGTAAATTCTCAATCAAATGCAAAACCTTTCTAGATTATTCACAATAAATTCAACCAAAGTACATTCTCAATCAAATTCTATTGTGTTTAATCATGTCTATTCTTAAATCTCCTAACCAAATTAAAAGCTAATCAATCAAAGTAAATTCTCAATTGATTATAGTTGAAATTATTACTAATCAATCAAAGTACATTCTCAATTGATAGTAAAAACCATTTAATCATATGAAAGTTCCTAAATTAAATCAAAGTAGATTCTCAATTTAAACCTAGAAACCCTAAAACTCATATAATCAATATGCATGTAGATTCAAACATATTATGATGCAAAAATCTTTGCTTTTAACAAGATAGAGAGATGAAAGACATAGAGAGAACAACTTAAATCAATAACCAAAATAAACAATTGTATTAATTGAACGTAACCTCAGAATCCATAATGGAATTACAGCAGAATAGCCCTAGATGCTTAGCTCTCTGATAACGGTTGAAAAACCATTATTTTTATGCTTAAAATTGATACCAAAAGCAACCTTTAAGACTTAGAAACTAGCTTGAACTCATATTTTTGCTTTAGTTTTGTGAATAAGAGAGTTAAAAGTGAATTTAATGGTTTTGTGCAAGATTCCCTTGATTTTGTAGGCTAATTGAATGATTTGAAAGAAGAATTGAAGTACCGAATGATTGGAGTGCTGAAAAGTCAACCAGAAACCAGAAAAGTCACCATGAATATGGTGAACTAAACCTTGTATTGTTGTTGGGGAATCAATGTAATCTTGTGAAACTCTCATATATGGAATTTGTGTTTAAACATCTTATTTGAGATACATGCTTTCTTTCATCAGTAGTTAGGGTTTTTCCTCTTTGCTTAATGCTTGCATTGTTTAACTCATTCATTGTCATGATCATTGATTTTGTCGATATGGGAACGTATGGGGAAGTCTAGATCCGGGGAATTTCTCCCAATAGCATATTGGTTGCCTTTAAGCTCCTGCACTTCATAACTAATTACTAGGAATGCTAGGAATTGTATGAACTCGTAATTAAGGATAGGCCTTCTTGACAAGGTGATTTAGAGAGTGCCATTAACATTGATGAAAAGATTGATGAATTCCTAAAGTATATGAGAGTGGATAAGATGAAATTGATAACCCCAACAACATACTCATCCATATAATTCATTACGTGTTTGTTTTACTCTTTTTGCCATTGATCACATTCATGCATACATATTTAATTACTGTCTTTTGCATTAAAAACCTACAATCAATCGTTCACAAGTCTTAAATAATCAATAAATGAAATAACTAATTGTCATCACAAAAGCACTCAAGCTGTCGAAGAATTTGATAGGCCACCACCACAACAATGGCAGCAACAACCCTCTCTATCAGAAAGTTTGGATGACACTCTTCAACGATTTTTGAAAAATTCCATCTCTACTCAGAAAAGCATTGAAGCATCATGTAAAAGGATGGAGATGCACCTTCGTTACATTAGTCAGAGATTGAACGTTAAGGTTAATACTGAAGTTAACCTTAAGGAGGAAGGTCAAGCCATTGTCATTGAAAGTGACAAGATTTTTGTTGAGAAAAAAATAGGGAGAAATGAGGAAAAGGTAGAGAGAAAAGAAAAAGAAGAGTTGAGTGAGAAAGATAAAGATGAAGAAAAAGAAAAAGAAGTGGTTGAGAGAGAAGAGAGAAAGGAAATTTGTGTGAAAATAAAGAAGTTGAGAAGAAAAAGAGAAGGAAAGAAAAAAAATAAGAGAAAAGAAAAAGAGAAAATTTAGGGAGAGGAAAAGTAAGAAAAAGAAGATGAGAGGAAAGAAGAAGGAATCATATGAAAAATCCCATCCTCATCTAAAGAAGAATCATAGGAAGGAAAAGAAATTTAAGTGCTTTATGGAAATCTTCAAGAAATTGGAGATTAAAGTTCCTCTGATTGAGACACTGCAATAGGTTCCTGGTTTTATCAAATTCCTGAAGAAGTTCAGTAGAAAGAAGAAAAAGAAGAAAGAACTTGAGTTTTATTGGGTCAAGCTAGTGACATTAAAAGAGCGCTTGCTGGGAGGCAACCTAGTGATTTAAGAACTTTTAATTTTTGTTTTTGTGATGTAATTTTGAACTTTTGGGTATTTTTGTTTTTGTTATAAGTTTGTTACAGGGTTTACATCTACTGATGGATGTTAGGCGGAAGAGTATCTACTGAAGGATACTATGTTTGTATACACCTACTGATGGGTGTTGGTAAGAAAGATTTGCATCTACTGAAGGGTGCTGGAGGATTTTGGGTCAAGCTCGTGACGTTAAACAAGCGCTACTTGGGAGGCAACCCAGTTGATTGATTTTATCTGTATTGTTTGTTTTGATTCTACTTTAGTTGCATGATAGGGATTGAATGTTTGAGTGATCTGAGACCTTAATTGCAGGGAGCAAGTGAGGGGTATGAGTAGAAGGCACCTAGGTCAAGCTAGGAAGAAGAAAAGCACATCACGAAAGTGCCGCTGAGCGGTGGTATCGCAGGTTGGGCTTAGGATTGCCCCTTAGCAGAACCCGAGCCCATTAGGGTATTTTTATACCCTAAGTCACGCTTTGGCCTCTATTTTCAGATTCTTCTTTGCACACACACTCCTAAACACTTTTCCAAAGGTTCTCTACATTTTTCCCTTCATTCTTCTTTAAGAAAATCTCCCTTCCACTCACTTTCTCACTAGTTTTTCATCTAAGTTTGGGGTTGGGAGAGAGCATCATTGTTGGGGCTGAGTTTTTCAAAACACTAGAGCAAGATTTGTTTTATCATTCACTTTTGTTTTTAGAATAGGGTTTGATGTACTCAATTGGAAACTTTTTCTGTTATGATGGTTTGCTTATGATTGGTGTTTGATAAGTAATGCTTGATGATGCTTTGATATTGATTGATGTTGAGATGTGCACATTATATGCTTATACAGGTGATTGACAAGCTTTGTGAACAAATGCATGATGTTATGATTGTGATTATGATACTAAGCAGGATGTGTATATGTGAAATGTGAATGAGCTTATATGTGAGGTTTTGAGCTCCAGAGTTTTTGTGATTGAGTGCTATTACTTTGAAAGCATGAATGACTTTGCCCAAGTTTTCTATGATTGAATTACTAGCTTGTTTGCATCATATGATCAAGGCCATTTGTTGGTAACCCTTGTATTAGCCAATTTCATGAAATGAGCCACTAAAAGAGAACACTATGTATTCTATCCTTTGAACCCCTAGCCTTGAACATGATTTGAAAACCCTTGTTGAAAAGCTTTACCTTGAGTTAAGTAGAAAATATTTTGTGGTATTGACAAATGTTCAAGTTTGGGGTTGTTGGAAAATAGAAAGGGACATTGAAAGCATTGAGCTAAGAGCTAAGAATTAAGTATGTGAAAAGAGAAAGAAAAAGAGAAAGAAAAGAAAAGAAAAAGCAAAGCTTAATGCAAAAGAAAGTTGGGGAAAAGTAAGAATGATTGTGTTTATATGATTCTCTTAACTCAAGGGTTTTGTGATCTAGAAAAACCAATTTTCTTGTTAGCCCAGCCACATTATAAGCCATTGAAAAGTCCTTGTGAGGATGCATGCTTGTGAATTTATTTGATTGTGGTTAAATGAAAGGCAAAGTAAATTCATGTGACATTGTGATAGTAGAGCGAATGAGTGATTACCTCTTATACACTTGTATTTGAGTGAAACACTTTACTTAGTGAGGAAATATTCCATGAGCACATGAACATCCATGCTTAGTTGATTGATCATTCATGAAAAATAGCATTTGTTGGATATTAAGTGACTTTGTGAACACTAAAGCATGTGTATGTCTTGATTGAAGTCTTTGTCATGAGCTTAATTGAAGTTTTTACTTATCTTGAAAAGAGGATTTTTGAATGGAGTAAACCATTGTATTGATTGGTAGAAGATTGAGTTACATCTTGTTTGCTTGAGGACAAGCAAAGTTCTAAGTTTGGAGTTGTGATAACAGTTGAAAAACTGTTATTTTCATGCTTAAAATTGATACTAAAAGCAACCTTTAACACTTAGAAACTAGCTTGGAATCATGCTTTTGTTCATATTTTTGGAAATAAGAGAGCTGGACAGGTTTATGCTTGATTTCAGTGTTTTATGCAGGTTTTAAGGTGAATTTGGTGAAAGAAGTGAAGAAGGATAGAGATGGAATCAGAAAAGAACTCAAAAAGTGCAAAAGGAGAAGCCGCAAGTACCGCTCAGCGGCAGTTTACCGCTGAGCGGCACTCAGGAACACCCATTGGCTCCGCTGAGGGGTTAAAATGCAGCTGAGGGGAAAATTGACTTGGCGCTGGTACCGCTGAGCGGCAGTTTACCGCTGAGCGGTGGTCTTTTGGGCTTAGGCCCACTTTTCTGTAATATTACGAATAGTATATAAGCTTTAGGTCTTCCTAGGGTTTGTATCTTTGGTTGGAGACGAAGCAAACACACACCTTTCCACCCCTTGGAGGAAGATCTTGGATGCTAAGGCTACCTTCTCATCTTTCTAGGGTTCTATCTTTCATTCTTTCATTATTGTTCATCTAGTTTCACCATGAATATGGTGAACTGAACCTTGTATTGTTGTTGGGGAATCAATGTAGTCTTGTGAAACTCTCATATATGGAATTTATGTTTTAACATCTTATTTTAAGATACATGCTTTCTTTCATCATTAGTTAGGGTTTTTCCTCCATGCTTAAAGCTTGCATTGTTTAACTCATTCAATGCCATGATTATTGATTTTGTCGATATGGGAACGTACAGAGAAATCTAGATCCGGGGAATTTCTCCCAATAGCATATTGCCTAGACATAGGAATATTAGGGTTGGTTGCCGTTAAGCTTCTGCACTTCAGAATTAATTATTAGGGATGCTAAAAATTGTATGAACTCGTAATTAAGGATAGGCCTTCTTGCAAGGTGATTTAGAAAGTGACATTAACATTGATGAAAAGAATGATGAATTCCTAAAGTATATGAGAGTGGATAAGATAAAATTGATTACCCCAACAACATACTCATCCATCTAATACATTAAAGTGTTTGATTTCCTCTTTTCCATTGATCAAATTCATGCATACATGTTTAATTATTGTCTTTTGCATTTAAAACCTACAATCAATTGTTCACAAGTCTTAAATAATCAACAAATCATATAACTAACTAGGCCGTGAGTCCTTTGGGAGAACGATACTTGGTCTTACCGAGTTTATTACTTGATACGATTCGGTCACACTTGCCGAGGGTTAAACAAGTTTTTGGCGCCGTTTTCGGTGTTCATAAATTTGTCATCAAGTACCCGTCCTTTGACACTTATCACCGTTCCTAGCATGATTATAAGAATCTTTAAACAGAGTAGGCCAATAAAATCCTGACTGGAGCACTTTTGCAGCTGTTCTTTATCCACTAAAATGCCCCCCATAAGGTGAGTCATGACAGTGTCATAAAATTCCTTCCACTTCTTCCATAGTCACACAGCGCCTCAGAAGGTTATCTGCTCCAATTTTGAACAAGTAAGGATCATCCTAAATGAACTGTTTGACATCATGCAATTTTTTTTTTCTTTGTTGCCAATTAAGATCTTTGGGATTACTCCTGCAGCTTTGAAATTAGCCATATCAGTAAACCACGGCCTTTGTTGGATATACATGAGTGTTTAATCTGAGAAAGATTCCCAGATTTCTGCTTCCTTTCTTTTGACTTCACTGTTAACCAACCAAGATAAGTGATCAACAATTACATTTTCACTTCCCTTCTTGTCATGGATTTCCACATCAAATTATTGTAACAAAATTACCCGTTTAATCAATCGCTGCTTGGAATCCGGCTTGGTTAGCAAGTACTTTATAGCTGCATGGTCAATGTATATAATCACTTCAGACCCAATGAGATAAGGTCTAAATTTCTCCAAGGCATACACAATAGCAAGAAATTCTTTCTCTATAGTGGCGTAATTCAACTAGGCTTCATTCAAAACCTTGCTTGCATAATAAATAGTGTGAAATACCTTCTCTCTTTTCTGGCCAAGAACAACACCTATGGCATAATTACTGGCATCACACATCAGCTCGAAATCTTGATTTCAATCAGAAGCTACAAGTACTGGAGCATAAATCAATTTTTTCTTCACACGCCTTAAGGCACTCATCATCCATCACAAATGGTGCGTCCTTAACAAGGAGGCTGCTTAGGGGTTTGGCAATCTTTGAAAAGTCTTTGATGAATCTTCTATAAAAACCAGAATGACCCAAAAAGCTTCTGAATCCCTTCACATTGGTTGATGGTGGGAGTTTTTCAATGACTTCCACTTTTGCTCTATCAACCTCAATTCCCATGGAAGAAATTTTATGACCCAAAATAATCCCTTTCGTTACCATAAAGTGACATTTTTCCCAATTGAGAACAAGATTGGATTGGGTGCATCTTTTAAGTACAACATCCAGGTTAGACAAACAATCATGAAAGGAACTGCCAAACACTGAAAAATCATCCATAAAGACTTCAATTCATTTTTCTCTTAAGTCTACAAAGATTGCCTGCATACACCTGTGAAAAGTAGCTGGAGCATTACATAACCCAAACGACATTTTTCTGTAAGCAAAAACTCCAAATAGACAAGTGAAGGTTGTCTTCTCTTGGTCCTTTGGATCAACCACAATTTTATTATATCCAGAATATCCATCCGGTAAGTAATAGAAAGCCTGACCTACCAATCTCTCTAGCATCTAATCCATGAAAGGAAGGGGAAAATGATCCTTCCTAGTAGCATTTTTCAACTTCCTATAGTCAATACATATCCTCCATCCAGTAACATTCCTTGTAGGTATGAGCTCATTTTTATCATTATAAATAACTATCATCCCACCTTTCTTTGGTACCACCTGTACTAGGCTTACCCATGCACTATCAGAAATAGGATAAATAATACCAACCTCAAGTAACTTTAGCACTTCTTTTCTCACCTCCTCCTTAATCACTGGATTTAACCTTCTCTGTGGTTGAGCAACTAGTTTGTAATCATCTTCCATAAATATTTTGTGCATGCAATAAGTCAGACTTATGCCTTTGAGATCTGAGATTGACCATCCAATAGCTCCTATGTTGGCTTTTAGTATCTCAACCAACCTTTCTTCTTCTTTGGGAGAGAGAGAATTACTGATGATAACTGGTTTATTCTCCCCTTCTTCTAAGAACGCATACTTTACGTGTGGTGGCAACATCTTCAACTCCAATTTGCTTTCCTTGACTTTTTCTTCTGTGTTGATCTCTTCCATCTTATGCAAAGGGACTTCTTTCAAATCATCCAAGCACTCATCAATCAATTCTTCTTCTTTCTCATACAATTCTTCACAAGTGTCAACTAGCGTCTCCTCTAAAAGAAAAATATCACTTGCTTTCTTCTCTTGTATCATGTAGATTTTGTCAAGAGTGTCAAGATGGAAACACTCCTTGTCATCCTTTGGGTGAGCCATAGCTTCAAAAACATCAAAATTTACTTCTTCATCTTGCACTCTCACCTTCAGTTTGCCATTTTCCACATCAATCAAAACTCTTGCAGTCTTCATAAAAGGTCTCCCAAAAATAAGAGGCACATTTACATCCTCCTCCATCTCCATGATAACAAAGTCCATAGAAAACAGAAATTTTTCTCCCTTCACAATCACATCTTCAACTACCCCATAAGGATATTTCAGAGATCTATCTGCTAGTTGAAGAGTCATCCAAGTAGGCTTGAGTTCCAAACCTTAAATATTTTCAAACATGGAGGGCGACATGAGATTGATACTGGCTCCAGAATCAATTAGTGCCTTTCCAACAGAGACATTTCGTATAATGTAAGGAATGGTGAAGCTCCCTCGATCTTTCAACTTGGGAGGTAGAAGATTTTGTATGATAACTTGTGGGGTAGAAGCTTTCCAAAAGAGACATTCCCTATATCGTTACCTGTGATGTAATTTTGATACTAAATGCACCCTTTTTGACTTAGAAACTTGCTTTAACTCATGCTTTTTCTTTAGTTTTGTGAATAAGAGAGTTGAGGTTATACTTGATGATTTTATCACTAAATTCCCTTGATTTTGTAGGCTATTGGAAAAATTTGAAGGAAGAGTTAAAGTACCAAACAGTTTGAATGCGGAAAAGTCAACTAAAGTGTAAAAAAGTCAACTAGAATGTAGTCTGCGACGCTTGGGCGTCCAGTTTCGAGGCTTGAGCGCCAGAAATCGACTTCCACTGCCTGGGCACCCTAAATGGGGCGCCCGAGCGTCGTGCGTCATGGATTAGGCCCAATTTTTGCTTTGTTTTGACTCTTTTGGACCGGACCCTATTTCTACTCTTTTTCGACTTTATTTAAAGGACCCAGGCGCTCTAGGTTTTGTATCTCTGGCTAGAGCAACACAACAACATACTCTTCTACTCTCTGAAGACGGATCTGGAGGCTGGAGCTTCCTTTTCTACTTTTAGGGTTTCACTATCTCATATTTTTCCATTATTCATCTAGTCTCTCCATGTCTATGGGAAACTAAACTCTATTTGTTGTTGGGGGATGATGTAACCTTGTGAACTCTCATGTATTTGAATTGATTCTTAATTTATATGCTTTTTCATTAATTGTTAGGGAATTCATCTATTTCAATGCTTGCTCTATTTAACTCATTTAGTAGCATGATTTATGAATTGCATGAGTGTCGAGAGGTTCCTTACAATTCAGTACACTTGCCGATTCGGTACACTTGCCGATTCATCAACAAGTTTTTGGCACCGTTATCGGGGACTCACGGTTTAAACTACTATATTTGTGTGATGATGTAAGGGTTGAACTCCAGAGTTTTTGTGAATAATTGTTATTACTTTGGAAGCATGAATGATTTTGACCAAATTTTCTGTGATTGAATTCCTTGCTTGCAGGTTTCACATGATCAAGAACATATGTTGTTAACCCTTTTTAGCCTACTCATGAATTTTTCCAAATAAAAAGAGAACAGTTTGTTCCATCCTTTGAACCTTTAGCCTTAAGCATGTTTTGAAAACCCTGTTTTAAATTCTTTAGCTTGAGTTGAGTTGTGAATACTTGTGAGGTATTGATAAAGGTTCAAGTTTGGGGTTGTAAGAAAAATAAGCAGTGAGCACAAAGAAAAAGAAAAAAAGAGAAATAAAAAGAAAAGAATAATGAAAATAAAAGAAAGAAAAGCTCACTGCAAGGGAAAAGGTTGGGAATAAGAAAAATAGATTCTTGAAAAGAGAATTTGTGTGTGAATCATGAATGCCTCTCTTAACTCAAGGATTTTGTATTCCTGAAAAACCAAGTTTCTTCTTAGCCTAGTCAAGTTATAAGACAAGAAAAGCCCTTGTGCTGAAAACCTGCTTGTGAGTATGTTTGATTGTGATAAAATGAAAGGCAAAATTAATTTGTGTGACATTGTGATAGCAGAGTGATTGAGGGACCTCACTATACACGTGTGAGTTTGAGTGATACACTTTTGAGTGCTTGAGTGAAACACTTACCATGGTGAGGAATAGTTCTTTGAATTTCTGATTACTCTCTGCTTGGTTGATTGATCATTCATACTGATAGCATTTGTTGAACTGGTTGAGCATCACAGTGAGTTTGATTGAATTAAGGCATATGTGCATCTTGACTGATATCCTTTTGATGAGCTGATTGAAGTGATTACTTGTCTTGGAAAAAGATTGTGAAAACTGTTGAACCACTGTGATATTTGTTGAGAGCTAAGTTACATTTTGTTTGTTTTGCTTGAGGACAAACAAAGTTCTAAGTTTTGGGTTGTGATAACGATTTAAAATACCGTTATCTGTGATGTAATTTTGATACTAAATGCACCCTTTTTGACATAGAAACTTGCTTTAACTTATGTTTTTGCTTTAGTTTTGTGAATAAGAGAGTTAAGGTTATACTTGATGATTTTATCACTAAATTCCCTTGATTTTGTAGGCTATATGAATGATTTGATGGAATAGTTAAAGTACCAAATGGTTGGAATGTAGAAAAGTCAACCAGAGTGTAGAAAAGTCAACCAGAGTGTAGAAAAGTCAACCAGAATGCAGTCTACGAGGCTTGGGCGCCCAGTTTCGAGGCTTGAGCGCCAGAAATCGACGTCCACCGCTTGGGCACCCTAAAGGGAGCGGCCAAGCATCGTGTGTCGTGGATTAGGCCCAGTTTTTGCTCTGTTTCAACTCTTTTGGACCGGGGCCCTGTTTCTACTCTTTTCCGACTTTATTTAAAAGACCTAGGCGCTCTAGGTTTTGTATCTCTGGCTGGAGCAACACAACAGCACACTCTTCTACTCTCTGAAGGCGGATTTGGAGGCGGGAGCTTCCTCTTCTACTTTTAGGGTTTCACTATCTCATGTTTTTCCATTATTCATCTAGTCTCCCCATGTCTATGGGGAACTAAACTCTATTTGTTGTTGGGGGATGATGTAACCTTGTGAACTCTCATGTATTTGAATTGATTCTTAATTTATATGCTTTTTCATTAATTGTTAGGGAATTCATCTGTTTCAATGTTTGCTATATTTAACACATTTAGTAGCATGATTTATGAATTGCATGAGTGTCGGGAGGTTCCTTACAATTCAGTACACTTGCCGATTCGGTACACTTGCCGGTTCATCAACAAGTTTTTGGCGCTGTTAGCGGGGACTCGCGGTTTAAACTCACGGTTCTTGTTGAATTCTCCCAAGGGTAATATTTCTCAAGGATGAGGGTATGAGTACTTGGTCGTCTTAAGCTCTTAATCTTCAGACTTAATTTTCTAAGAACGCTAGGAATTTCACGAACTAGGAATTAAGGCAGGCTTATTGCGCCGAGGGATCGGGTTCTAACTAATTTAGTGAGTGACGTTAACATTAATGTAAAAAGAAGAATTTTTATATACATGAGAGTAAACTTGGTGAAATCAAACCCTAACAACATATTCATCTCATATTAAACAATATTTGATTGCAGGCATGGCATCCTCTTCAGGAAAAAGATTGAAAACCATGGCAACCAAGAGAAAGGAAAAGGAACCAGAACAGCCCCATTCTAGTAGGTTCCTCTCTCGGAAACATGAGAAGCACTTCAAGGTGGTGCAAGACAGGAGACTCCTTATGGAGAGAAAAGTTGGAATGATACCTAACTTTGCTCCTCAATTTGGAGAGCAATTTTTAGGGAATGACTGGGGAAAGCTAGCCACATATCCTGCACCTGCCAACATAGCTGGGGTAAAAGAATTCTACACCAATGCAAAGAAGATTGGTGATTATCCAGCTAAAAATTATCTAGGATATGTCAGAGGCCATGCTATCAGGTATGATCCTGATTCTATCAATAACTTCCTGGATACTGTGTGGGCTGGTGAGCAGTGCCAGTTTGCTCTTTGCATGGAGGAAGGGGCTGATTTTGAGGATGTAGAGAGAGTACTATGTATACCTGGAGGACACTTCCAAAGGAATAGATCTGGCTCAGTGGTAAACATTAGGAGGACTGATCTGACTCCTCTTGCAAAGTATTGGATGGCATTTTCTCATGCCAACATTCAGCCATGTTCACATGTGTCAGATATTACTCTCAGCAGGGCACTCTTCATCTACTGTGCTATCAGGAACTTAAATGTTAATATTGGGCAGGTGATAGCTGATGAGATTAGTGTGTGTGCCAATACCTCAAATAACAAAGCACCCCTAGGACATCCCTCCTTAATCACTCACCTTTGCAAGATAGCTGGGGTGGACACTTCTGCTCCACCATTTGAAAGGCCAAGAAAAGCCATTGATGAGGCCTATTACAAACAGTACTGTGGAGGTGAGGAGGCAGCTCAGCCAGTTCCACCACGCCGTGCTCGCAGAGAGAGAGGGCAAGCACAGAGCCAGACATCTGCTGAGACACATGAAGCAGAACCGTTCCAGATGAGGGACATGTACATGTCTCTTATAGGTGCTCAATTACAGTCCATTCATAGAGGGCAGGTGGCTACTGCTGAGATGATTGTGGGGATGTATGATACACCTCCAGCTCACAGGTGGACTATGGAGGAATTCCATAATGTGGTAGCTTGGCCAGAGGAGCCGGTGCAAGGAGGAGGAGCTGAAGCAGCTGAAGCTTCATTTAAGGAGATGGAAGAAGATGAAGCTGATGATGATGATGCATTTGAAGATGATGAAGATGAGGAAGAAGAGGAAGATACAGAGGACAGCTTAGATTGATGAGGAGTTGAGATAGCATTTACTGATGAATGCTATCATGAACTTATGCTTTTGTTGGTTTAAGTGTTCTGAACTTATTTACTTTTGTTTTAGATTAAGGTTGATGTACTCTATTGGAAACCTGGTTTGTTATGATGGTTTGCTATTGACTGTGATTGTGTGATAAGTAATGCTTGATGATGATTATTGATTGATTGATGTTCAGATAGATGTGCACATAAAATGCTTATACAGGTGATTCACAAGCTTTGTGAACAAATGCAGGATATTATGATTATGATTGTGAGATTAAGCAGGATGTGTATGTCAAATGTGAATGAGCTTATATGTGAGGTTTTGAGCTCCAGAGTTTTTATTGATTGAATGCTATTACTTTGGAAACATGAATGATTTTGCCCAGGTTTTCTATGATTGAATCAATTGCTTGTTTTGCATCATATGATCAAGGTCGTTTGTTGGAACCCTTTTTATTGGCCAAATTCATAAAGTTAGCCCATTAAAAGAGAACACTTTGTGTCTATCCTTTGAACCCTTAGCCTTGAACATAAATTGAAAAACCTTGTTGAAAAGCTTTACCTTGAGTTAAGTAGAAAATCTTGTGTGGTACTGTTAAATGTTCAAGTTTGGGGTTGTTGGAAAAGCATGAAAAAGGAAAAGCATTGAGCTAAGAGCTAAGAATTAAGAATATGAAAAGAAAATTAAAAACAAGAAAAGAAAAGAAAAAGCAAAGCTCAATGCAAAAGAAAGTTGGGAAAAATAAGAATAATTGTGTTGTTATGATTCTCTTAACTCAAGGATTTTGTGATCCAGAAAAACCAATTTTCTTGTTAGCCCAACCACGTTATAAGCCATTGAAAAGTCCTTGTGATGATGCATGCTTGTTAATGTTTTTTATTGTGGTTAAATGAAAGGCAAAGTTGATTCACGTGACAATGTGATAGTGGAGTGAATGAGTGATTACCTCTTATACACTTGAGTGTGAGTGAAACACTTTACCTGGTGAGGAAGTATTCCATGAGCACATGAACATCCATGCTGAATTGATTGATCATTCATAAAAAAAATAGCATTTGTTGGATATTAAGTGACTTTGTGAACACCAAAGCATGTGCACGTCTTGATTGAAATCTTGGTCATAAGTTTGATTGAAGCCTGTACTTATCTTGAAAAGAAGATTTGTGAATGAGTGAACCATTATATGAATTGGTAGAAGATTGAGTTACATCTTGTTTGCTTGAGGACAAGCAAAGTTCTAAGTTTGGGGTTGTGATAACAGTTGAAAAACTGTTATTTTCATGCTTAAAATTGATACTAAAAGCAACCTTTAACACTTAGAAACTAGCTTGAAATCATGCTTTTGTTCATATTTTCATAAATAAGAGAGCTGGACAGGTTTATGCTTGATTTCAGTGTTTTTGTGCAGGTTTTAAGGTGAATTTGGTGAAAGAAGTGAAGAAGGAGAGAGATGGAATCAGAAAAGACATCAAAAAGTGCAAAAGGAGAAGCCGCAACTGCCGCTCAGTGGCAGCTTACCGCTGAGCGGCACTCAAGAGATCACGGTGGATCCGCTGAGGGGCAAAATGGCCACTGAGGGGAGAAAATAACTCACGCACTTACCGCTGAGCGGCACTTTACCGCTGAGCGGCACACTTATGGGCTTGGACCTAATTTTCTGTATATTTTAGAATAGTATATAAGCTTTAGGGCGTCCTAGGGTTTGTATCTTTGGCAGAAACGAAGCAAACACTCTCTCTTCCACCCCTTTGAAGGAGGATCTTGGATGCTCAGGCTACCTCTTCACCTTTCTAGGGTTTTATCTTTCATTCTTCCATTATTATTCATCTAGTTTCACCATGAATATGGTGAACTAAACCTTGTATTGTTGTTGGGGAATCAATGTAGTCTTGTGAAACTCTCATATATGGAATTTGTTTTTACATCTTATATTTAAGACCTATGCTTTCTTTCATCATTAGTTAGGGTTTTTCCTCTTTGCTCAATGCTTGCTTTGTTTAACTCATTCAATGCATGATTATTGATTTTGTCGATACGGGAACGTACGGGGAAGTCTAGATCCGGGGAATTTCTCCCAATAGTATATTGGTTGTCGTTAAGCTCCTGCACTAAAAGAACTAATTATTAGGAATGCTAGGAATCGTATGAACTCGTAATTAGGGATAGGCCTTCTTGCAAGGTAATTTAGAGAGTGGCATTAACAATGATGAAAAGAATGTTGAATTCCTAAAATATATGAGAGTGGATAAGATGAAATTGATAACCCCAACAACATACTCATCCATATATTCCATTGAAGTGTTTGTATTTTGTTTTAGCCATTGATCAAAACTCATGCATACATGTTTATTTTCTGTTTTGCATATTAAATTCCACTTATTTCGTTCTTAAGTCTTAAATAATCAACGAATCACATAACTAAACTAGGGCGTGAGTCCTTTGGGAGAACGATACTTGGTCTTACCGAGTTTATTACTTGAAACGATTCGGTCACACTTGCCGATTGTTAAACAAGTTTGTGGCGCCGATTTCGGTGTTCATAAATTTGTCATCACCTAACTCCATCTTTGCAGAAGATAAGCGGTCCACTCCTACCTTATCTGCCTAATTGTGTCCTCTGGTATAGAGATGTACTCTTGAAGCGCTGCAAAATTCAAGAAAGATTGATTACGGTTTCATATATGTTTGAAGATGAATTTGATTTGTAATGTATTCAAGGTATACATCATTACCTCATTCCAGTCATCTGTAATGACAGCTCGAATGATGGTCTTAATCCAACACATCACATAGAAGCCACATTCCCATGAATCTAGTTGCTGGTTACACTAAAATGACAAACTAAATAGTTAAGAATTTAGATCATTCAATAACATAGAAAATGAATTAGAACTATAAATGACTTACAACCTTTGGATACAAAATTTGAACCAGTTGACCACGAGATTTACCAATAACTCTGTACAGATTGAAAACACAAAGTATAATTAATATGACTATATTTATCATAAAAGTTGAAGGTGAACATCAAATTCAAAGTCATTTTTGGAGAAACACTTACCCTTGAAGCATTGTTCTCAAGTCATTTTTCATATTCCTATGCAACGAACAAAACCATATAATTTTACATGCTTTGGGAATGATGACCATCAGCTGCCAGTGCAACCTATCACAAAGGACAAATAGTTATTTAACTAATTAAGGAAACTATAATAATGAACTGGCCACATATAACAACACCTACCCATCAATGTATGGCACAAGGTATACGTCTATTTTTGACTCATCCATCCATGTTTGCAAATAATGTTGTTTGTTTTGAAGTGTGTTACCAGACGGTTGAATGGTCTGAGGTTCAACAAATCCGTACATGGAAGACCGACCTTGGTCTACAACGATTGTGTCCATGTACCTAAAACAACAAAGTTAAGTTGTTAGAAACTATAAGAATCTAAATAAAAGTAATATGAAAGACCAAATTTACTATCTTACATGCACCACAGTTGAATGATGGAAATATTCAACACTTGTCTCCCCCAATCACCTCCAATGCATCAGAGAATGTGATATATACTGGCACATGTGGGGGAAGACCAAATACTCTCAAATCCCAGTATAGTTCTAATGGTGCTTTCTTCAACATGGGTAATTTTGTCATTAGCTTTGATAGAGGATCATCCTCCGCTTCAGCCATGTCATCATCTTCATGTATGACTGTATCATGACATGGCTGCTTCTGAGGACGTGTGAACTGAAGATAAGAATTTATGTCAAAGAGTTATCAACAAATATTTGAAGAATAAACATAGAAATACTAAGGAAAAAGACATTATACCTGTGGAGTAGCGATGTGTGACATGATCATTGCTCTAGGCCAGGCTATAAATGATCTTATGGCCTCCCCCACAAAGTTAATTTCTGGAGTGGGTATAGGCACCTGAGCCTAGGGATCCCGAACCTCGTCAATCGTCACACGCACGTGCTGGGGTAATATGGGAACACCATGAATAGTCTGCCCTCCCTCAAGCACTCGTCCGACAGCCACAATGCGTGGGGATCCCCATCAACCAACAGCTCATATTGACCGCTATACTGAGTGGGTTCTACAGTAGAGCATGATCCCCACGTCCGTTGTAGAGGGGGACAGACGTTTAAGGGGCTGACAGGGAAGTTGAAGAGGTGATTGTTCCAGCCTCTTAGACGTCCGTGGGAGGGGCCCGGACGTCTATAATATTATAGACGTCCCTCCCCCCCCACACAACGGACGTCTAGAGTTTCACTTATTTACGAATATGCCACCGGTCAATTATTTACTTTGGTGCTTTTGTGGACGGACGTCTATGGGGGGACGTTAAAAGCCAATTCTGCACTAGTGATTACTTGTGCGATTTGGTACACTTGCCGATTCATCAACAAATTGGTTTGTAAAATATGGAATGATTATGTTGTTGGGTGTTTGACTTATCTTATCCACTCTCATGTATTTAGGAATTCGTCTTCTTCATTAATGTTAATGTCACTTTCTAATTAACTTTAGACCCGATGTCTCGGCGAAGAAAGCCTATCCTTAATTACTAGTTTATAATGTCTGGTCTCCCTAGCAAATAATTCTGCATTATAAACGCACAGTAGCTTAAAGGCAACCAACCCTCATATCCCTATGTTTAGGCAATAATGCTTTTGGGAGAGATTCCCCAGATCTAGATTTCCCCGTATGTGTCCATATCGACAAAATATATTATCATTCTATGAATGAGTTAAACAAAGCAAGCATAGACTATAGATGAAAAACCCTAACAATTAATGAACAAAGCATTTAAATAAGAATCAACTCAATACATGAGAGCTTCAAAGGATTACATCGTTTCCCCAACAACAATTGAAGTTGAGTTCACCATAGACATGGTGAATCTAGATGAATAATGGACAAGAATGAGATAGAAAAACCCTAAAAGTTGAAGATAGAAGCTTCTGCCTCCAAATCTACCTCCAAGAGAGTGTTTATGCACCTCTTTTGTCAAAAGATTCCCAGCCTAGGACGTCCAAATCCTTTAATAGAACACAAAAAATGTCCAAGCCCACGAGGCTGGCGCTCAACGTCACTGGAAGGGCACCCAAGCGTGACTACGAAAGCATCTGCGCTCAGCGCCCCTGGAAGGGCGCTCAGGCGTGAGTTGTGGTATTAACTAGCGCTCAACGACACAAAAAGGGAGCTCGGCGCCAATGCGAGACTTCAGCGCTGAGGGCCTCCAAAAGGGCGCTCAAGTGCCACTTGCGGTCCTCCTCTCTAATGATTTTCCAACTTTGCTTGAGTTCCAGCTCCTTGATACTTCAACTCTTCTTCCAAACCATCCTAATTCCTGTTAAAACAAGGAAAACCAAGCGTAAAACCAATAATTCCACCTTCAACTCTCTTATTCTCATAACTAAAGCAAAAGCATGATTTCAAGCTAGTTTCTAAGTCATAAAGGGTGTTTTTAGTATCCAAATTAAGTATGAAATAACGGTATTTTCAACCGTTATCACAACCCCAAAGTTAAAACTTTGCTTGTCCTCAAGCAAACAAGATGTAACTCAGCTTTCAAACAATCAATACAATGGTTCGCACATTCCAAAATTCTTTCTTTCAAGACAAGTAATTATTAAAATCAGCTCATCACAAAGTATTCAGTCAAGATGTACACATGCTTTGATTCAAACAACTCATCATGGTGCTCACAAAATCACATAATATCCAACAAATGCTATTCTCATGAATGATCAATTAACTAAGCATAAATGTAATCATGTATTCATGAAACTACTCCTCACCAGTCAAAGTGTTACACTCAATCACACAGGTGTATATAGAGGTAACTCCTTCACTCTACTATCCCAATGTCACATAAAACAAAATTGTCTTTCATTTAACCACAATCAAACACACTCACAAATAAGTATCATCACAAGGACTTTCCATGGCTTGTAATGAGGCTGGGCTAAGAAGAACATTGGTTTTTCTGGATCACAAAATCCTTGAGTTAAGAGAGTCATTCATAATTTTTTTTTCATTCAAACACAATCTCTTTTTCCAATAACTCAATTTCACTTATTCCCAACTTTCCCTTGCATTGAGCTTTTCTTTCTTTCTTTTCTTTTCTTTTTCCTTTGCTTTCATTTGCTCAATGCTTATTCTTTTCATTTTCTTCTTCCCAACAACACCAAACTTGAACCTTTATAAATACCACACAAAATATTCTCAACTTAACTCAAGGTAAAGATTTTCAAGAAAGGGTTTTATTTCATGATTTAAGGCTCAAGGTTCAAATGATAGAACACATTGTGCACTTTTTGTTGGACTAAAATCATGAATTGGCTAAAAAGGATAACAACAGTTGGCCTTGATCATATGACACATGCAAGCAAGTGATTCAATCATGAAACTTGGGCAAAATCATTCATGCTTTCAAGGGAATATCAATCATTCACAACACAAACTCTAGAGCTCAAAACCTCACACAGGCTAATTCAAAGTTCCAGATAATTCAGATAAACATCCTACTCAGCATCATAATCACAATCATAACATCATGCATTTGTTCACACATCTTATGAGCAACCACCTGCATCTCAGCATCTTATGCACCATCTCAACATCAATCAATTATAAGAGTATCATCAAGCAATATTCATCACAAGACAATATCATCAAACCATTGCATCAGATATAAGTTTTAGCCAAGTACATCACAACCTATTATAAAAACAGAAACAAATAACAAGAAAAATTTTAGAAAACTGGGTTGCCTCCCAGCAAGCGCTTCTTTAATGTCTCTAGCTTGACACAATAAGCTCATTGATCGATCAACTTCATAACTGTGGAAAATTGTTCAACTTCTCCTCCCAAATAATGCTTGAGACGTTGACCATTTACCACCCAACTTCTTTGTGGATCACTAGCAGTTGGATCCATCAACTCAATTGCTCCATGTGGACGAACATCTTTTACTATGAATGGCCCCGACCACTTTGACTTCAACTTCCCAGGAAAAAGCTTTAGGCGTGAATTGAATAGCAACACCTGCTGTCTTGGAATGAAAACCTTCTTCACCAACTTCCTGTCATGATAAAATTTTACCTTTTCTTTATAATTTCTAGAAGAATCATATGCATGCAACCTCATCTCTTCAAGCTCCAAGATCTGCCTTCTTCGTTTATTACTTGTATCAACAAGATCAAAATTCAAAAATTTTAGAGCCCATAAAGCTTTATGCTCCATTTCCACTGGAAGATGACAAGCTTTCCCATAAACTAACTGAAAAGGAGATAGTCCTATAGCTGTCTTCATTGCCGTCCTATATGCCCAAAAAGCATCATCCAATTTCTGAGACCAATCCTTCCTGGATGAAGCGATTGTTTTCTCCAAGATCCTTTTTATTTCCCTATTAGACACCTCAGCTTGTCCATTCGTCTACAGATGATAAGGTGCAACCACTTTATGTCTCACCATAATGCTTGAGTACCTTTGCAAGCTGAGAGTTGCAAAAATGCATCACTAATGAGTACTCAAGGAGTTCTAAACCGGGAGAAAATCTGCCTTTTCAAAAACTTAATATAAGTGCTTGCATCATTCTTGGGACATGCCACAACTTCTACCCATTTAATCACATAGTCCACCGCCACCAATATATATTCATTATTAAAAGATGGTGGAAAAGGTCCAACAAAATCTATTCCCCAACAATCAAACACCACAACTTCTAAAATACCTTGTAATGGCATCTCATGACGTCTTCAGATAGTCCCAGTCCTCTGACATTTGTCACAATTCCGAGCATGATTATGAGCATCTTTAAACAAGGTAGGCCAATAAAATCCTGACTGGAGAACTTTTGCAGTTGTTCTTTCTCCATTAAAATGATCCCATAAGGTGAATCATTACAGTGCCAGAGAATTCCTTCTGCTTCTTCATTTGTCACACACCTTCTCAGAAGATTATCTGCTCCAATTTTAAACAAGTAAGGGTCATCCCAAATAAACTGTTTTGCATCATGTAAAAACTTCTTCCTTTGTTGCCAATTAAAATCTTCTGGGATTACTCCTGCAGCTTTAAAATTAGCCATATCAGCAAACCATTCCCTTTGTTGAATATACATGAGTGTTTCATCTAAGAAAGACTCCCAAATCTCTTTTTCCTTACTTGTAACCTCACCATTAACTAAACGAGATAAGTGATCAACAATCACATTTTCACTCCCCTTTTTGTAACGGATCTCCACATCAAATTCTTGCAACAAAAGCACCCATATAATCAAACGTGGTTTTGAGTCCGGCTTTGTTAACAGATACTTTATAGCCGCATGATCCGTGTAGATGATCACTTTAGACCCGATAAGATAAGATCTAAATTTCTCCAGAGCATAAAATATAGCTAGAAATTCCTTCTCTGTAGTGGCATAATTCAACTATGCTTCATTCAAAACTTTACTAGCATAATAAATAATGTGAAATACCTTCTATCTTCTCTGTCCAAGCACAACACCTATAGTAAAATCACTGGCATCACACATTAATTCAAAGTTTTGATTCCAATCAGGAGCTACAATCATTGGAGCCGAAATCAATTTACTCTTTAAGACGTCAAAAGCTTTTAAACATTCGTCACTCATCACAAAAGGCACATCTTTAACAAGCAGATTCCTTAATGGTTTGGCAATCTTCAAAAAGTCTTTAATGAATCTTCGATAAAACCCAGCATGGCCCAAAAAGCTTCTGATTCCTTTCACATTCGTCGGTTGTGGAAGTTTCTCAATGACATCCACTTCGGCTTTATCTACTTCAATCCCCTTGGCGGAAATCTTATGACCCAAAACAATTCCTTCTGTTACCATAAAATGGCATTTCTCCTATTAAGAACTAGATTTGTTTGGACACATCTCTTAAGAACAATATCCAGATTCGCAGACACCTATGAAAAGAATCTCCAAATACTGAAAAATCATGCATGAAGACTTCAATACACTTTTCTATGAGATCCACAAAGATTGACTGCATACACCTCTGAAATGTAGCTGGTGCATTACATAACCTGAATGGCATCTTTTTGTAAGCAAATACACCAAATGGACATGTAAAGGCCGTCTTCTCCTGGTCTTTTGGATCTACCACAATTTGATTGTATCTAGAATATCCATCCAGAAAGCAATAAAAAACCTGACCTACCAATCTTTTCAGCATTTGATCCATAAAAGGAAGGGGAAAATGATCCTTCCTAGTAGCCTTATTCATCTTCCTATAATCAATGCACATCCGCCACCCAGTAACTGTTCTAGTAGGAATAAGCTCATTTTTCTCATTATAAATTACTGTCATCCCACCATTCTTTGGCACTACTTGTACTAGACTTACCCACACACTGTCAGATATCGGATATATAATGTCAGCCTCCAAAAGCTTCAACACTTCTTTTCTAACCACCTCCTTCATCACAGGATTTAACCTTCTCTATGGTTGAGCAACGGGTCTATAGTCATCATCCATAAATATTTTATGCATGCAATAAGTTAGGCTTATACCTTTGAGATCCGAGATTGACCACCCAATAGCTCCTTTATTAGCTTTCAAAACGTCTACCAACTTTTCCTCCTCTTTAGAAGACAAAGAATTACTAATGATGACTGGGGTCTTTCCATCTTCTTCTAAGAAAACATACTTTAAATGCGATGGTAACATCTTTAACTCTAACTTCTTTTCTTTGACTTCCTCCTTCATATCAATCTTCTCAAAATTTTCCTCATCCACTGGAATTTCTTTTAACACCTCCAAATCTGTCAAGCACTCATCAATTAATTTCTCTTCCTCTTCATTCAAATCTTTACATGCATCAATGAGAGTATTTTCTAATGGAGAAGAACAACTCACCATCTTCTCCCGTATCATACAAACTTCATCAAGTATGCCAAATTGGAAACATGCTTTATCATCCTTAGGGTGTGACATGGCTTCAAACACATCAAAACTCACTTCTTCATCTTTCACTCTTACTTTAAGCTTTCCATTCTCCACATCAATTAAGACTCTTGTAGTCTTCATGAATTGTCTCCCTAGAATGATAGGAACATATCCATTCTCCTCCATCTCCATTATGACAAAATCCACCGGAAATAAAAATTTGTCTACTTTCACAAGCACATCTTCAACCACCCCATAAGGTTATTTAAGAGACCAGTCCGCCAATTGGAGCGCCATTCTAGTAGGCCTATGTTCCAAGCCTTCAATCTTCTTGAACATAGAAAGCGGCATTAGGTTAATCCTAGCTCCCAAATCAATCAATGTTCTTCCCACTTCCAATTCTCCTATAGTACACGAAATGGTGAAGCTTCCTAGATCTTTAAACTTAGGAGGTAATAATTTTTGTATGATTGCACTGCAATCTCCTTGCACTTCAATGGTCTCCTTCTCAATATATTTTCTTTTCTTCGTGAGGAGATCCTTCAAAAATTTTGCATACGAAGGAATTTGTTGCAATGCTTCAAAAAAAGGTATGGTGATCTCTAGTTTCTGAAAATTTTCCATGAACCTCTCAAGTTGTTTTTCTTTCTCCTTCCTTGAATAAGTCTTTGGATAAGGAAGGGGTTTTTCAAAATGTTTTTTCTTTTTTCTCTCATCTTCCTCTTCTTTCTCTTTTTCTTCCTCAATTCTCTCTTTTTCTTTTCTCTCACTTTCTTCTTCCCTTCTTTTTTTCCACCCATTTTCTTCTTCATCACTCATATTTTCTTTCTCTTTTCTCTCTATTTTCTCTCTTCTAGCACTCTGCCACTTCTAGTAACAATGGTCTTACACTCTTCCCTAAGATTACCCTTCGCATCCTTCTCAAAAACCTCCATCCTTTTTATCAATCGCTCAATTTGCATCTCCATACTTTTGAATGCAACCTCCGTATTTTTATAATAAGATAAGCTCATTTTCATAAATTGTTGGAAGGTTTCCTCAAGCTTTGTGGTCTTCTCAGATACAGTAAGTTGTTGTTGCCACTGAACCAGTGAAACATTATGTATCTCTTGTGGCACTAGAGAGAGTTCCTGTGTCACTTCCTCCAATTGTTGAGTGCTAATTTTATTCTGTGCAAGCGAAGCATCATGAGATTGTAACTGTAGGACTCCCTTCTACTGAGATGGAGCTCCTCTTTCATTATGCATCTCATTATCATTAGTAGCCATGTATTCAAACAATTCATAGGCTTCCTCTAGAGTCTTGCACTTAATATTACCTCCAATTGAGGCATCTAACATCAAATTGGTTTGTGAACCAAGACCTCCAAGGAAAAAAATGACTATTGTGGCTTCATCAAATCCATGTGTGGGAATCTTTCTCAATAAGCTTTTATATCTATCCCACGCTTGACCTAACGTCTCCTCCATGCCCTGCTTGAAAGAAGAAATTTCCTGTTTACCTTTGTTGATTTTAGATTGTGGGAAGTATTTGTTCAAGAACTTTGCAACCACATCTTCCCATTCGGTAAAGCTATCTTCCGGGAAATAATTCAACCATAACTTAGCATTGCCTCCCAATGAGAAAGGAAATAAACTAAGCTTTATAGCATCATCCGACACTCCATTGATCTTTACAGTGTTGCAAATCTCATTGAAAGTTGTTAGATGCTGATGGACGAGTACCCGAGGAGATGACGATAGAAGCTGTACAAGCACGATTCGAACTCCTCGAGCCTTCCTCGACGAGAGAATGACGCAGCGGAATGATTGAGAAACGCAGGAATCTGAGAAGAACTCAAGAAACTAGGTTTTGTTTGGTAGAAAAACCTAGAAACAGATAAGAAAACGAAGAGCCCTAGAATGGTGAGGAATCACTAAACTGGACCGATTGATTGGTGGAAATCAAAGTTGAATCGGTGGAAAATGGATTTAATCGGGGAAACAACGTTTTTAATCGGTGGAAAACGAAGGAACGATGAAGATGAGGCGCGGATATGGAAGGAGATGTATATTCGTGAAGAGAAAGGAAACTTACGAAGGATGAGACGTGGATCTGTGATGGTGACGCACTCAAGAAGAAAACCCTAGCTGACGATGTTTCTTCGAAGTGGAAAATGAGAGAAATGTGGTGAAGTTCTACGGGAGAGGAATGAAAGTGAAGTGTGAAAGATGTCACGCGTGGCTGAATGAAGAGGTGGAGGAAAGGAATGCTGATGCGTGCACGGTGGTAGATGATGTGCGCCAGAGAAAGGAGGACGCGTGGCTAAGAGGTGTTGAAGCCACTAAGCTGAAGCAGATTGGAATAATGGTGATGGTGTGTGATGAGAGAGAAGCACGGTGGAATGGAAAATGAAAGCGAGAGAGGTGCTTGGAAGGTGGCTAGAGGGAGTCTTTGGACTCTCTAGCATGTGACTTTCAAGACAGAATTATTTCTGAATGTCAGAAAATTAAATTCTCGTTAAGCTCAAAAGTGCCATTACAATAGTTGAGCTGGGTATTTATAGTAACCCATGCTCCTTACAAGCTACCCTATGAAAGGTACAAATACAAAAGAAGAACTACGTCGGGCAGGATTACATCATACCCTCCCTCTTAAAAAAAATGATTTGTCCTCAAATCTGGCATCGCCTTATGAAGAAGCTCCACACAATCTTGGGAGCAGAGCCATGAAGTGGCCTTATTCCTTTAGATATAGTTTTCTTCCTCCTGGATCAAACACAAATCTGCAATAAACATCAAATATAGTTTCAATTAATATCAATCCAAGAAGGAATGTTTCTATAAAAACAAGGAACTAAGGACTTCTAATATTTTGTTTTATCACATTTGGAATTTCTAGAAGTCCAAATTCACTTTTGTCTTGAGTTATTTCTTTCCTAAAAGATAAGAATAATTCAAGATTTGAATTGTCATATTTTGAAAAAGTCTGCATAGAATATGAGATGACAATTTGTTTGAAAGAGAAGTTAAAAATTAAAAAATAATCAATTATTGGAAAAGAAGTAAAGATTTGGAAACCTTCCCTTTTAGGTTCCATGGTCTTTGAAAGAATAGGATTTGTCATCAGTAACAATTTCTCCTTTTCTTTCTTCTCTCTTTCTTGCCTTTCTCTCTTTTCTTCTTTTCTCTCTTTTTCTTTTCTTTCTTCTTCTTTTCTTTTCTCTTCTTCTCCGTCTTCCTTTTCTTCTTCTCTTCTTCTTCTCTCTTCTTCTCTTCTTAATTCCTCTCTTCTTCTCTCTTCTCTTTTCTCGTTTTCTTCTCTCTCTCTTCTCTTCTTCTTTCCTTTCTTCCTCTTCTTTTCTCTCAATCTCTCTTTCTCTTTTCTTATCCTTGATGTCTTTAAGTCTTGCCCCAAATTCTAATTCTCTACGAAGAAACCCATGATCATTTAAACTCTCAAGAAATAATTTTCCATCATCAATGCAATCCCTAACTAGTTCTAGGTTTCTTTTAATGTTTGAAGGCACAAACTTTCTTCTCATGCAAGCTTTTAAATCATGCCAATCACGTATGGAGGACTTTCTACCTTTCCTAACATGATATTGTCTTTCATCCCACCACTCACTTGCATGCTCTTCTAACTTAGAGAGATATATGCTAAGGACATAATATTCACTCTCTCCATAAAACCAAGGATTTATTTTATCAATTTGTTTTTCCCAAGCTAGGTATGTTAATGCACCTATGTCTTTACCAAAGGATGGAAGATTCCTAGCTTGTTTAAACATTTCATCAACATTATCTAACCTAGAAGACCTATATGAACTATAACAGGACATCTTTGTTTTTAAAAGTTTTCTTTGTGTGAAAGGTATACAAGATTCACACTTAGACATTAAAAGTTTTCTTTTGAATTGTTTTACATGTAAACAGAATGACCAAGCTTTTGCTGCAATGACAACTCAATTTCAAATGCACAAATTCCACAAATTTCAGAAAAGGCAAACAACTAGCAACTTGTGAATGAAAAATGCCAAAAGTTTGGTGGTTTAAAGAGTGAAAAGGCTTAGGGCAGCTATTAACTCATGGTTTCTTTGCATCATCAGTTTCAAATATCTAAAACAAACTTGTTTGTAAAGCAACTGGATGCAGAAACACACTATCTCAAAATTTGACTTAGTCAGCCCCAAATTACTCAAATTAAGCAACTCTTCCACTCAAATTTTGACTTAATGAATCAAATGACCTTTGAACACTTAAATTGAACCAGAAACAGCAACTCAAACTTGAACAAGACACTAAATCAACAATGAGAGATGTTTAGCAATGATCTATGTGCTAAACCAGATTTGAAACAAAAATAACTAGACTCAAGCAAAGCAATGCAGATCGGCCAACTGCAAATGAGACTTTATTGATTCAATGACGAACAAAAGTTAAACACAAGACAGTACAGGAAAATGATGAACAACTCAGAATCCAATGAACAAAATCAAATGAAACAAAACTCAAAACAGAAACGATGAATGAAACAAAAATAAAAACAATGACAGAGATACTTAGCTTTGAAGCGTGCTCGACCTTGCTCTGAATACCAACTGATGGACGAGTACCCGAGGAGATGACGATATAAGCTGTATAAGCACGATTCGAACTCCTCATGCCTTCCTCGACGAGAGAATGACGCAGCGGAATGATTGAGAAACGCAGGAATCTGAGAACTCAAGAAACTAGGGTTTGTTTGGTAGAAAACCCTAGAAACAGATAAGAAAACGAAGAGCCCTAGAATGGTGAGGAATCACTAAACTGGACCGATTGATCGGTGGAAATCAAAGTTGAATCGGTGGAAAATTGATTTAATCGGGGAAACAAGGTTTTTAATCAGTGGAAAACGAAGGAACGGTGAAGATGAGGCGCGGATATGGAAGGAGATGTATATTCGTGAAGAGAAATGAAACTTACGAAGGATGAGACGTGCATCTGTGATGGTGACGCACTCAAGAAGAAAACCCTAGCTGATGATGTTTCTTCGAAGTGGAAAATGAGAGAAATGTGGTGAAGTTCTACGGGAGAGGAATGAAAGTGAAGCGGGAAAGATGTCACGCGTGGCTGAATGAAGAGGTGGAGGAAAGGAATGCTGATGCGTGCACGGTGGTAGATGATGTGCGCCAGAGAAAGGAGGACGCGTGGCTAAGAGGTGTTGAAGCCACTATGCTGAAGCAGATTGGAATAATGGTGATGGTGTGTGATGAGAGAGAAGCACGGTGGAATGGAAAATGAAAGCGAGAGAGGTGCTTGGAAGGTGGCTAGAGGGAGTCTTTGGACTCTCTAGCATGTGACTTTCAAGACAGAATTATTTCTGAATGTCAGAAAATTAAATTCTCGTTAAGCTCAAAAGTGCCATTACAATAGAAGAGCTGGGTATTTATAGTAACCCATGCTCCTTACAAGCTACCCTATGAAAGGTACAAATACAAAAGAAGAACCACGTCGGGCAGGATTACATCAGATGCTCAGATGGATTTTCATGAGACTATCCATTAAATTGATTACTCTTCACCAATTAAATCAATGCAGGCTTTACTTCCATGTTTGCAGCATTGACCCTCAGCCTTGCAATCCTATTAAAATGATGAGGGCCAACTATTGTTGTGTAATCTGCCAGAGTGCGTCTGCCATTATTTTCACCAGCCATCTCTTCAGTTCTCTGGTCAGATCTTTGCGGTGAAGGTTAGAAAAGTGTCTCTTGAGAAGGGAATAATTCTCTAGATGTTCGAATTCTTCTCCTCCTTCTACTCTCGTCCAATCCTTCAAGAAAAGGTTCCGAGGTTTTCTTGCTTCTAGTTCTAATTGTATCTTGCATACACAACAAAACAAAATAAAAAATATTAAATCAAAGCTAATCAATAATCACACAAATAGAATAGTTAAACCACGAGTCCCCGGCAACGGCGCCAAAAACTTGCTATGACCTCGGCAAGTGTACCGAATCGTATGAAGTAATAAATATGGTAAAACCAAGTATCATTTCCCAAGAGACTCACAGCCTAAACAGTTATGTGATTTCTTGATGAAATATGGATTGAGAATAAAATCTTTTGGTTTAAAATGCAGAAAATAAACATGAATGCAAGTGTTGATCAATTGACAATAAGAATGCACAAGTGATTGGTTTGTAAAATATGGAATGATTATGTTGTTGGGGTTTAACTTATCCTATCCACTCTCATGTATTTATGACTTCGTCTTCTTCATTAATGTTAATGCCACTTTCTAATTTACTTTAGACCCAATGTCGCAGCGAAGAAAGCCTATCCTTAATTACTAGTTTACAATGTCTTGTCTCCCTAGCAATTAATTCTGCAGTATAAATGCATAGAAGCTTAAAGGCAACCAACCCTCATATCCCTATGTCTAGGCAATACTACTTTTGGGAAAGATTCCCCATATCTAGATTTCCCCATATGTGTCCATATCGACAAATTCAATTATCATGTTATGAATGAGTTAAACAAAGCAAGCATAGACTATAGAGGAAAAACCCTAACCATTAATGAACAAAGCATTTAAAATAAGTATAAACTCAATACATGAGAGTTGCACATGATTACATCGTTTCCCTAACAACAATTGAAGTTTAGTTCACCATATACATGGTGAATCTAGATGAATAATGGACAAGAATGAGATAGAAAAACCCTAAAAGTTGAAGATAGGAGCTTCTGCCTCCAAATTCGCCTCCAAGAGAGTGTTTCTGCGCCTCTTCTATCAAAGGATACCAAGCCTAGGGCGTCCAAATCCTTAAATAGAACAAAGAAAAAGTCCAAGCCTATGAGACTGGCACTCAGCGCCCCAACTTAGGGCGCCCAGGCGTGACTGCGAAAGCATCTGCACTTAGCGCCCCTGGAAGGTCACCAAGGCGTGAGTTGCGGTACTAACTGGAACTCAGCGGCACAAAAAGAGCGCTCAGGCGCCAAGGAGAGACTTCAGCGCTGAGGGCCTCCAAAAGGGCGCTCAGGCGCCACCTGCGGTCCTTCTCTCTAATGATTTTCCAGCTTTTCCTGAGTTTCAGCTCCTTGATACTTCAACTCTTCTTCCAAACCATCCTAATTCCTGTTAAAACAAGGAAAACCAAGCGTAAAACCAATAATTCCAACTTCAACTCTCTTATTCTCATAACTAAAGCAAAAGGATGATTTCAAGCTAGTTTCTAAGTCATAAAGGGTGTTTTTAGTATCGAAATTAAGTATGAAATAACGATATTTTCAACTGTTATGACAACCCCAAACTTAAAACTTTGCTTATCCTCAAGCAAACAAGATGTAACTCAGCTTTCAAACAATCAATATAATGGTTGACACATTCCAAAATTCTTTCTTTCAAGTCAAGAATGCAGCACGCTCTTCTTCCTGTAATCACAACAGGAACCTCAATCCAATCTTCACGAGATTGTAGCCTGTGATCTCTTAGTTACACCCAATGTGTAGATATGATCAGCCTTTATACAGTTAACTTGCTCTTCAAGAAGCCACAAGTAGATGATCACAATGGTCACTTCTTGTTTCTTGGAGCTCTTTCTCTCTTTCTATAAGAATGCGCTTTCTGCAAAAGATATCACAAACTGTTAGATTCACAAAATTTCTTACAGAAATCAAATTCGCGTCAATTTATAGATAAACACAACTCTGACGCATTTTAATCGACTAAGCTACTAATGCAGTCGAATACAACAATTCTGTTATTGCAGTTAGCAGCAATCGATGTAGTTAATTGAATGTACAATTAATGCAGTCGAATCTCATTTAATGCTTGGTCAACATATTTAAAAATATAGCCGTTGTACAATTTAATACAAGCATTAACAGAGTTTCAAAACTGTAACAGACTTATTCGAATGCACGTTGCATGTAATCGACTATGTAACACAGTTAAACAAAGTTTTGAAAAACTTTCACTTTGAAAATCTCACAGCACACTTTGAAAATAGTTTGTGCAAAGCCTCGAGTTTTAATCGATTCACCCCATAATGAAGTCGACTTAAAGTTGTTGTTTTGCCACACAATTAAAAGTTGAACATAAGTGCTTGTAGTTTTCCTTTTATAAAACATCAGACATGCATTCACCAATAAAATCAATTATATAGCATAGTGAAATGCAATGTATCAACACAATCATGTTCTCAATGCTTTAAACAAATTTATACAATGATTAAAACATATAGCATGAAGAAATAGAACATGTAACACATATAACAGTACATGTGTTATTAATTATGTTGTCATCATAAAAAACCAGAAACTTTAAGATTGTAGGTTCAGCTAAACCAGTGGTCCCCTATCAACAATCTCAACATGACAATTCTCCTCTTCTCTTTCTAGGGTTTTTCTATCTCTTTCATTCTTTCATTGTTCATCTATTTTCTCCATGACAAGGGGGAACTAAACTCTATTTGTTGTTTGGGAATGATGTAACTTTTGTAAACTCTCATGAATTGATTCTTGATTATATATGGTTCTTTCATTAATTGTTAGGGTAATTCTTCTTCGCGTACTGCTTGCTTTGTTTAACTCATTCATTAGCATGATTTATGATTTGCATGAGTATCGGAAGGTATCTTACAATTCATGTTCTAGAGAATTATTCCCAAAAGTAGTATTGCTCAGGAATGGGGGTATGAGTTATGGTTGTCTTAAGCTTCTAATCTTCAGAATTCATTATTAGGAATGCTAGGAATCGTATGAACTAATAATTAAGGATAAACTTTCTTTGCCGAGGAATCGGGTTTTAAGTATTTTAGATAGTGACATTGACATTAATGAAGAAGTACAATTTATACATACATGAGAGTAAAGTTGGTGAAATCTAAACTCCAACAACATATTCATCTCATATTATCAACTTCATCCATCCATTCTAGTGTTTAGCCTCAATTGATCAAATTTCATTCATGTTTATTTTTATTGCATTTGCATTCAAAACCCCAAAAATTGTTTTTCTTAAGTCTTAATTAGTTGAGTAATCACATAACTGTTTAGTACCGTGAGTCTTTTGGGAAACGATACTTGGTCTTATCATGTTTATTACTTGATACGATTCGCTACACTTGTCGAAGTCTTAACAATTATCACGAGCATATTTGAAAAACCATTGCTCACGCAAATAATTGATTATTGCTTGAAATAATCGATTATTCTAGTCTGAGTCAATTCTGCCCATGTCGCGTAGATAATCGATTATTCCTCAGGATAATCGATTATCACATTTTGAAAATCTCATAATGGATACAAATAATCTATTATAACTTTTGATAATCGATTATCACTGGCAGTTGGGAGCTGTCTTTTGGGTTTCAGACCTCTAGGCTATATATACTCTTTGCCAAACCTCTTTAACGTTTATGTAAGCCACTTGAAAATACAGAAACACTCTGAGAAAGTTTTCAAGTGTTAGTGATGCTCATATCAAGTCTTGTGAATAGGAGAAGCTTGCGCTTAGTGGGTCTAATGTCGAAGTGGTTCTCTTCAAGTGGTGTTTTTTATTCTTACTTTTAATTCCATCCTATTGTAATCATTGAACAATGTTTTTAGTGAAAAGTTAATCACTGTTTATAGTGATTAACAATTGGACGTAGAATCTTTTGATTCGAACCAGGATAAAACTATCTTACTCTGCTCTTGTTATTTACCAACTGTTCGATAAAAGTTCTAAGAGAAAAACACAATTTTTAAAAGAACCATTTTTATCTTGGTTATTGACCGTAACACGCTTTTTCACTCTAAAACTCTTTCTGTTGCGCGAGACGCTGATACCTACAGAAATAATGTTCGTTTAAGAAATTAACAGCGTACTAAAATAATTTTGAATCAATGATTAACTTTCAAGATAATAAAGACAGGTTGAAGCTAGATTTCATCGCTTTGTACCTCTCTTGTAATGATTCAATATTTATTTATAAATATGTAATTAATCATATTTTGAGAGTTCTCTTTAAATATAACTTTGGGTACATTTTTGGCACCTAGAGCCTAAATCATCAAACTTCAATATGATTCCTTAGTGATTTCTTGAATGAATCACTTGCATTAAGATCAGGACTTTATAACTAGTTAGAACCTTAGATATATTTCTAACATCTAAAAGTAGAAGGAGAATCAGTTGAACCACAACTTAAAATCAGTTCTCATTCAATCCTAAGTTAGTGAAATAAGATGAGTGATCAATTCATCCAACAATATAAATAAACTAATTCACAAACATGTAATAAAAACATACCTTGTCTCCAATTACTACCAATACGCAATTAGCATGGATCATTAAGGTCTTTGTTGGCTTGTAATGTGACTTGACTATAAAGGAACGTGGTTTTTCAAGTCGAGCAAGATTCACTGAAAATAAATGAGTAGAACAATAGGAAGTATTCATGAGTATTTCCATCTCATTTCTAGCCTTTTTATGACCATGATGAATGTTTAATTTCTTTTTTTCAGGTCCTTTCTTTTTCCTTTGCACCTTCTCTTTGATGTCATGATAACTTTCATTCAGGGGCATTTCAAATCCACTATTCTTAAGCCTTTTTTGTTTTATCTTTGTTCCTTAGGCCTTTCTTTTTCTTTTTCCTTTTCCCATTCATGCTCAACCTTTTGGGCATGAAACACGTTGTGTGAATGTTATACTTCAACATTTCTAGTACTTTCAAATTGCATTTAATGAAATTAGACATCCATCCATGCATAATTGGTTTAGTACTAAGAATAACTAGGTGATCCTTTTGAGGATTACCTATGTTGAGGAAAGATCTTAAGTCTTTATCACCTTATCTAAACATACGAAACTCATTAATTACTATTTGATTGCAATTATGACTCCTCGATGACTGTTTCCCAAAAACCATTACTACACTCAATCACAACCTACCTTTTCTCTCCATAAACCCAAAACTTGTGCCTCAAATTTTTCACATTTCTTTTCCTACAACTCTTAGATTTCCCAAAATCCCTCGAGTCTTATTACTTTTATCTCTCTCTTTCTCTTTCAAAAATTCTCTTTCAGAAACCCGAGTTTTCCACACACTCTTATAAAAACCTTATAACCATCCCTCTCAATGTCTGCCAAACCACAAAGCAACGCCTTTATACAAGATGCTTACATCATAAGGAACGCGACCTACATAGATCCCTTCAAGCGAAACCCATTGGAACTCTCTCATCAGCACTGGGTTCACGTTAACACATTGGCAAGTGTACCCAATCGTATCAAGTAATATAAAATGGTAAGACCAAGTATCGTATCCCAGAAGACACACGACATTAGACAGTCATGTAACACCTTAACTAATTAACACTTAAGAACAATTTCATTGGTTTAGAATGCAACATGCACAAAAAGTAAATATGAATGAAATTTGATCAATTGGGGCAAAACACAAAAGTGAATAGATGATTTTGATAATATGAGATGAGTATGTTGTTGGGGTTTAGATTTCACCATCCTTACTCTCATGCATATAAGAATTCATCTTCTTCATTTAATTGTTAATGTCACTATCTAAATTACTTAAAACCCGATCCCTCAACGAAGAAAGCCTATCCTTAATTATTAGACCACAATCCCTTGCATCCCTAATAATTAATTTTGCATTATGAACAGAAGCTTAAGACGACCAAACCTCCTATCCCCATCCCTGGGCAATATTGCTTTTGGGATAAATTCTCCAGATCATGGTTTCTAGGTATTTCCCAATAACAAAGAAGACCATAAAATCATGTCATGAATGATCAAAACATAACAAGCATAGAGAAAAGGAGAAAATCCCTAACAATTAATGAAAGAAGCTGATGACAAATTTCTGAACACCGAAAACGGCGCCAAAAACTTGTAACCTCGACAAGTGTGACCCAATCGTATCAAGTAATAAAATTGGTAAGACCAAGTATCGTTCTCCCAAAGGACTCACGGCCTAGTTAGTTATATGACTTCTTGATTATTTAAGACTTGTGAAAATAAACAAATTCTTGAGGTTTCAAATGCAAAAGACAAAAAGTAAACATGTATGAATGAGTTTTGATCAATGGAAAGAAGAACACAAACACTTGGAACAAATTATATGGATGAGTATGTTGTTGGGGTAATCAATTTCATCTTATCCACTCTCATATATTTAGGAATTCATCATTCTTTTCATCAATGTTAATGTCATTCTCTAATTTACCTTAAACCCGATCTCTCGGCGAAGAAAGCCTAATCATAATAACTAGTTTACAATGTCTTCTCTCCCTAGCAATTAATCATGCATAATAGTGAACGGAAGATTAACGGCAACCAACCATCATATTCCTATGTCTAGGTTTATACTACTGTTGGGAGAGTTTCCCCGGATCTAGATTTTACAGTATGTGTTCATATCAATAAAACCAATAATCATGACATCGAATGAGTTAAACAATGCATGCTTTGAGCAAAGAAGAAAAACCCTAACTAACGATGAAAGGGCTCCTAGGCGTGAATGCGAGACTTCCTGTGCTGAGGGCCCCAGAAAAGGGCAGTCAGACGCTCATGCGAGACGTCCTACGCTGAGGGCCCCAAAAAGGGCAATTAGGCGTCTTGCGACCTTTTGTAGCCTTCTTTTTTGGTGATTTTTCTGTCCTTTCTGGATTCCAACTCCTTGGTACTTTAACTTCTCTTCCAAATCATTCCAATTTCCTACAAAATGAAGGGAATTAGTGATAAAAATCATAAGTTCTAACCTCAACTCTCTTTATTCATAACTTAAACTAAAAGCAAGAGTTCAAGGAAGTTTCTAAGTCAAAAAGGGCTGATTTAGTATCAAAATTGAATCACAAATAACGGTGAAATCAACCGTTATCAATTCACCTTCACATCTCCTTCAAACAAAGGAATATGATGATGAATAAAATGGTGTCTAAAGGTACTGTTGAACACTGGTCTTATTTAAACTTACATAGAAAGTTATGTAAAGGGAGCAAGGGACTGTTGTTCAGAGAAAGTCCTTTAGTGCCAGTAATGTCATCTCCAAATGGTGCTTTGCCTCGTTGTGTCCGATCTTGCCCCACCTCTCTTTCCCCCAATCTCTCTCCAACCTTTTCTTCCTCCTTTCTCTCTTTCCCTTGCATATCCCTCCAATCCTCCTTAAAAACCTTCCTTCTCTTCACCCTCTTTGAAACTCCTTCCCTTGCATATCCATTATCATGCATAAATATTACTTAAGGAAGTCATATTCTTTACAAAATGATAATCATTTGATAATATATATCTAATATGCTCTGGTAATATTCAACTCTAAAAATGATTACGCGATATATATACTCTGATACATGAGAAACTGATGATATGTTTGCACTAATGAATATCTAATAATCATATTCTGCTTTAATACTTCCTTGCTAAAATGCAATAATACTCTGGTACAATGATATGGTATGGAAATCTTAAAACTCTAATATAAATTTTGACATGAACACGCTTCAAAGGAACATTTAAAAATTTCAATTTGATTTGATACTTTATACCTAAATATTCTTTTTTTGATATAAAGGTCAAACAATTTAGGGGAGCACGGAATAAGGAGGAGCACACTTAAAATATATAATACAATAGAAAAACACTGAAAAATCCAAACGTTTTTCAAAATCATCATGAAACATATCTCGTTTAGCATGAGTATTTGTTAAACATAAAAAATAAGGAGGTTTTTAAGAAAAAAATCGTTTAGAAAATAGACCGTCTAAGCAACCTAGGTCTTAAAGTTTAACAAAAAAAGCATCAAATGAAATATTATTGCATGAAAAGCCTTAAAAAAAGTAGCGTCTAACAAAGAAACATTTTATAACTTCTAAAGCTAAGAGTATAAGTAACATTTTCTAGACCAAACTATTTAAATAAATTAGAAAATCATAAAAAGTGTTTGGAAGAAAGTTTCTCTTATTAATATTAAACTATATGAGCAAAACAAGTTATCTTCTTATGAAAACTAAAGTCTCTCTCTTATATAAAACTAAGGTTAAAAGAAATTTTTATTCAAAACAGTGTTATATCAAGCAAAGCTTTCTAGAGAAAACATCGTCTGATGAATGAACTCTAAATACTTTAACCTTTGATCAATATGCATGCTATTTATCTTATCAAAGGATGCATTTGTGAATGAAATATCAAATTAAAAAAAATTTTGAACACACTACACTGCTTAATTCTTATCAAAGTTTAAAATATTTAATGCATGTACGAAAAAGTACTTTGATGCTTGTGTACTGTGTTTCTTGATTACTGTGTAGATCAATAAAGCAAAAAGATATGATCAGATCCACGACACCCAAGAAAAAGATTTTGTGAGAGAAGAAGAACATTATGGGAATGTTTCCTTGAAGCCATTTACTCTATCACGTCGTATAAGCTTAAGTTTCACTTAAAGCTATAAGAAAATGCTTTGGACCCTATAGAGTGGACTAAAGTCAGACTTCACATGTAAAGGCTACCAACCTTTTAGAAGTCAACTTCTCTGTCTAACATTCATCTTTCAAGTGAAGCTATATATAGAAGAAATCTTGAAGGGAAGATGTTGTTGATGAAATATGGAAGAAAGATAACATAAGAATAACAATGTGAAAAGAGAGAAAAGTTTAAAGTGTTCTTATATCGTCTGAAGCTCAATATCTTTTTGAGAGAAAAATCTTTGTAAAAGGGAAAAACACTTTCAAGTGTTACAAATTGTATTGTATTAGAACAAATATCCTCTCATTAAGAGTTAATCGTCTATACCTTGTATACAAATCATTTGTGGATTGTGTTGATAGGGGGAGCAATATGATTGTTGAATCCAACCCCTAAAGTGTTTATTTTTTATGATGCAATACATTGATTGTAACAACACATAGATGTTGTCATGACACAACCGAGATGCGTATTTGTGATTGATACATATGTATATGGCTATGAAAATGTTTATTGTTGATTAATACATATGTTCATATATTGTTTTGTCTGCATACTACTGTGATCATGATGTGTTTATATCTCTCTATGCATGCTGAATATTTTTGTGTGTGAAAAACACAAGCACAAAGCAACTCTGTATGAGTTAATCGATTACAGTGATGTTGTAATCAATTAAGTTCATCAGACAACTTATGTTTTAAACTGTGGCAAAACAAATGGTTTAGAATCGACTACATTAAGTGTTAAATCGATTAAAACTCGTGTCTTTGCAGACATCTAGTTGAAATGTGTTGTGATGAGTTTTTGAAGAGAAAAAGTTTTCAAAATCTGTTTAAGTGAAGAGCTTAATCGATTACACTGGTTATGTAATCAATTAAGTCTGTTATCTTTTGAAAACTATTTTCAAGCTATGTCAAAACATTATAACGGTCATATTTTTAAATATTTTTTACTACCATTTATTCCAAATCGATTACATTAATTATACATTCAATTAGAACTGTGTTACTTGATATTTTGTTACCTCTGATTTTAATGTAACCGATTACATTACTAACGTAATCGATTGTTTTGCGTCTGTCATGATGAAAATTATAAATTTATGCATTACATGCAACTCTGTAAGAACATTTAATGTATATTGTCATATCAGATATCTTTGATTTGAGAAAAGTATTACAGGTTGTTGAGACGCTCCAAGAATCAAGATTTGAAGAATTGCAAGAAACTTAAAGGATTCTTGAGATAAACATTTTGGACGAACAGACTGATCTTTATCTGCACTGCTGAGGTGTTTCTACGTTGGTAAGAAACTTGTAATATGCAATATTGGATTGTGCACTGCCCTGTTCGTGCGTGGCAGGAAGAAGAACGAGGAGTTCTTGGACTTTGAGAGGTGGTCTCAAAGGGTTCTACAACACTGACATGTGGTTCTTTGTGCTGGTGTTTTCTTTCTATATTTGATTGTTGAGTGGGAGAGGTGTTTACATTTGACAGCATCTCTGTAAAGCCTTTGGTGTAAAACTCAAATCATTATAGTGAAAGATCCTTCAATCTCAGGTTGATTGGAAGGAAATTGGATGTAGGCATTAAGGCCAAACCAGGATAAAAACCTTGTGTTTGTTCTTCTTTCCTTATCTCTTTTACATTCATTGCATACCCGTATTACTTAGATCACAAGAAAGGTTAAAGATCATTCTAAGTTTGCGAAAAGATTTAAAAAGCATTTATTTTTATTGATCACCAATTCACCCCCCTCTTGGTGTTGCGACACAAGCCTCTTCATTTCTAACAATTGGAGGCAGAGCTGGTTTTTCAAAAATTACTTGAAAAATAATCAATTACCCTTTTTGTGAAATCAATTAATTGATCTTGATGGCCTCCATTTCTTCAATACTGAGAAAGAGTGAATTTGAATATGATTGTGTGCACGTTACTTGTAATGATAAATGCATTTCTGTTACTAATGGTTTTTATGAGTTTTTAAAACAAGAATATTTCAGAAATCCTCCCAAGAGAGAAAAATTGGCATCAACATTCTAGAAACTAAAGAAAAGGAAGCAGATTTGATGACAGAAAAATTCACCAGATTCTTGAAAATAAAGAAGACAAATACAAATCTCAAGGATGATCAGAAGATCAACAAGGACCAAGATTTGCAGGATGATGTTAACACTCGGCAAGTGTACCAAATCGTATCAAGTAATAATAAAATGGTAAGACCAAGTATCGTTTCCCAAAGGACTCACGGCCTAAACAGTTATGTGATTTCTTGATTAAATTAGACTTGTAAACAAAATCTTTTAGGTTTAGATGCAAATACTGAAAAATAAATATGAATGCATGTGTTGATCAATTGGATTGAAAGATGCAAAAGTGATTGATGTAAAATATGGAATGATGATGTTGTTGGGGTTTCCGATTTATCCTATCCACTCTCATGTATTAAAGAATTAATCTTTCTTCATTAATGTTAATGCCACTTTCTAATTTACCTTAAACCCAATGTCTCGGTGAAGAAAGCCTACTCCTAATCACTAGTTTACAATGTCTTGTCTCCCTAGCAATTATTCATGCATTACATTCGCACAGAAGCTTAAAGGAAACCAATCCTGCTATCCCTATGTCCAGGTAATATTGCTCTTGGGAGAATTTCCTCAGTTCTAGATGTATCTATATGTGTCCATATAAATAACATCAATGACCATGCAATTGAATGAGTTAAACAAAGCATGCATAGAGTATAGAAGAAAATCCCTAACAATTAATGAAGCAAAGCATATGAAATATAGAACCAATTCAATACATGAGGGTTTCAAAGGATTACATCGGTTCCCTAACAATAATGGAGGTTTAGTTCATCGTAGACATGGTGAAACTAGATGAAAAACAGTGAAAGAATGAAAGATAGAACCCTAGAATTTGAAGAAAGGAGCTTCTGCATCCAAAATCCTCCTCCAAGGGGTGAAGAAAGTGTGATTTCGCCTCTTTCTGTCCAAAGATACTAACCCTAGGTCAACTAAACCCTTATATAGTTTATTAAGAATTACAGAAAATAGGCCCAAGCCCAATTAAATGGCGCTCAGCGGCACTTTTGCCGCTTAGCGTTAAGTGCGGCTCTTCAAGAAGACGTTTAGCTGCAGTTTTAGCCCTCAATGGTGACTGCGGTACTTTAGAATGCCGCTCAGCGGTAAAAGTTGCGCTGAGCGGTGAATGCGACTCTTCTTTTGTGCACTTTTACTTCCTTTCCTGAGTCCAGATCCTTAGTACTTCAACTTCTTTCATGTAATTCATCTTAATTCCTGGCAAAAGAAGGAAAACCAAGCATAAAACCCATCCAACTCTCTTATTTCCAAAACTTAAGTAAAAACATGATTCCAAGCTAGTTTTTAAGTCATAAAGGTTGCTTTTAATATCAAAATTAAGTATAAAAATAACGATTTTTCAACTGTTATCAGATGATGATCTCAGTATGATGGCAAAGTCAAATACACCAGAACAAGTTCTGAACTTCAAGAAAAAAATACACGTGGTATCTAGACAGTGGATGTTCGAGACACATGACAGGCGATCCAAACAAGTTCACAATTCTCTCTTACAAGACAAGCGGTCATGTCACATATGGTGACAATAATAAGGGTAAAATCATTGGACTTGGTAAAATCCAAACACCCTCTTCATATGTTATTGAGAATGTGTTTCTTGTTGAAGGGATAAAACATAATCTAATCAGCATAAGTAAACTCTATGATAAAGGGATAAAATAACCTTTGAACCTAATCACTATCTTATAAGCAATGGCTCTACAGATGAACTTTGGCTAATTGGAAAAAGGTACAATAACATCTACATGATTGACTTTAGGAAAACCTCACTTAAATTTATTGTATGCTTACTGTCTAAAGAGGATGATATTTGGCTATGGATTAAAAGGCTTTCTCACATTCACATGCCACAGTTAAATAAACTTGTTTTTAGGAACCTTGTTGTTGGTCTACCAAACATAAGATATGTCGCTGATAGACTGTGTGATTGATAAACAAATTTTTAATCCCCGAAAACGAAGTCAAAAACTTGTTAAGACCTCGGCAAGTGTACTGAATCGTATCAAGTAATAATAAATGGTAAGACCAAGTATCGTTTCCCAAGAGACTCACAGCACTAAACAATTATGTGATTACTCAACTAATTAAGACTCTAAAGAACAAATTTTGGGGGTTTTGGATGCAAATGCAATAAAATAAACATGAATGCAATTTGATCAATTAAGGCTAAACACAACAATGAATGGATGAAGTTGATGATATTGTTGTTGGGTTTAGATTTCACCTAATTTACTATCATGCATATATGAATTCATCTTCTTCATTAATCTTAATGCCACTTTCTAATTTACCTTAAACCCGATGTCTCGATGAAGAAAGCCTACTCGTAATTACTAGTTCACAAAGTCTTGTCTCCTTAGCAATTAACCATGCATTACATTCGCACAGAAGCTTAAAGGTAACCGATCCTCCTATTCCTATGTCTAGGTAATATTGCTTCCGGGAGAATTTCCCGTATGTGTCCATATCGAAAAAATCAAAGATTATGCAATTGAATGAGTTAAACAAAGCATGCAAAGAGTAAAGAAGAAAAATTGTAACAGTTAATGAAGTAAAGCATATATAATCAAGAATCAATTCAATACATGAGAGCTTAAGAGGTTACATCTTTCCCAACAAAAAATAAGGTTAAGTTCTCCATCATCATGGAAGAACTAGATGAACAATGGAATGAAAGAATGGAAGATATAGAAAACCCTAGAAAGAGAAGAGGAGAGCCATCACCATCTCCAAATCTACCCCAAGGGGTGGAAAGTGTGTTTCTGTGCTCAAGCCATCAAAAGATATCATCCCTAGGACATGCAAGTCCTTAAATTGAACATAAAAATAACATAAAATAGGTCCAAGCCCATAAAAATAACAGAAAACATGTCCAAGCCCATAAAAATGGCGCTTAGCGGCACTTTTGCCACTCAGCGGTAAGTGCGGCTCTTTAGAGTGAAGCTCAACTGTATTTTTAGCCCTCAGCGGTGATTTCGGCACTTCAAAACTGCCGCTCAGCGATAATTACCGCTCAGCGCAACTTTTTCTGCACTCTGGTTGACTTTTCTGCATTCTGGTTGACTGGTTGACTATTCTGGTTGATTGGTTGACTTTTCTGCATTCTGGTTGACTTTTCTGCATTCCAACCATTCGGTACTTTAACTCTTCTTTCAAATCATTCCAATAGCCTACAAAATCAAGGGATTCTATCACAAAACCATTAAATTCACCTTCAACTCTCTTATCCAAAAAATTAAAGCAAAAACATGAGTTCAAACAAGCTTCTAAGTCAAAAAGGGTGTTTTTAATATCAAAATTAAGTACAAAAATAACGGTTTTTCAACCGTTATCAGTGATGCTTGTCAAAAAGGGAAGCAAACAAAGACATGCTTTAAAAACAAGAGAAAGGTGTCTACCACTAGACCTCTTGAACTTCTACATATGGATTTTTTGGTCCCTCAAGGAATTTCTCATAACTTCTCTACACCCAGAACTCCTCAGCAAAATGAAGTTGTTGAGAGAAAGAATAAGGCCTTGGAAGAGCTTGCAAGGACAATGCTGAACGAAAGAGATCTACCAAAGTATTTCTAGACAGATGCAGTCAACACGACATGCTATGTACTTAACAGAAGAATAACCAGATATATGCTGAAGCTTACACCCTACGAGTTGTTCAAGGGAAAGAAACCAAACACCACACACTTGAGAATCTTTGGTAGTAAGTGTTTTGTGCTGAGCAATTGTAAAAAGAGTCTAGGCAAATTTGATTCTAAAGCCAATGAGGCTAATTTTATTGGATACTTTCTTTCTAGTAAAGCATATAGAGTGTACAATAAGAGAACTTTATGTGTGGAGGAATCTATGCATGTTGCTTTTGATGAATACATTGATAATGCCACTAACCAAATTGAGCAAGGTCATACCCGACTCAAATTAATATGCAATTAAGTGCAGTATAATACTAGGAAATGACTCATAGGTCGTCCCTCAAGGACAAACTTACTCTGTCAAAGGTTCCGACACAAAATGGGGGAGTTGTGAATATTTGTGCTAAATAAAATTAATTCAACAAGAAATGCAGATTAAATAGTTATTAAAAATGGTTGGTCGCTAGCTCAATTACAATGCTTCCAATCACAGATTAGCAACAATAAACACTACTCTAACTCCTAATTCAACACAAGTTAACCAACTAAGTGAAGACTAACCATGTTTTCATAATTGCAAACTAAGCGAATGCAATGCACAAGTTCAATCAATTATGCACCATACAGTCCAATCAACTAAGCGAAAATTAAACATCAATTAGGCAACTAAGCATATACCCAATCGCAAGCACAAAAGAGATTGAATGTTGAGCCAAATCAGAGCAGCAAAATCACACTTCCAACACAATTACTCACTCCTCTAACCCCTAATCCAACATGAATTAACCAACTAAGCGAAGACCAATCATGCATTCATAAAAGTGAATTAAGCAAACACAATGCTCCCATTTAATCATTTCCACGTTGCCATAGATTAAGCAAATGCGGTTTAATCGACTAAGCGAAGATTAAGTACAATTAGGAAACTAAGCGTGTACCCAATTGCAAGCATAGAACATAATTAAATATAGAGCAAGGTTAAAACAACGAGATCACCATGAAAGACCAACAATCTCAAGGAAAGTGAAGCAATTTTTCTAATGACCAACCAAGGACACTTTAGCTAACATTAAAACAAAATTAACACAACCAAACAGAATTGAAAACATTGAAGTAAATGTTGACATAAAAACTGGAGTGAAAATGAGAAACCCAACGATATTATTAGGGAGGTCGAACGGTACTAACAATGACCGGACGATCCTAACAGTGAAGTGTGCTAGGAACTGAACGGTACAAATTAGTACAGCTGGAATGAGGGAGAGGAGAAGAAAGGTAGGGACGACGAATTAGAAACCGAACAGTACAAATTAGTAAATTCGAACTGTACTAATAGTGAACCAAACGATTTTAACAGTGACGTGTGTTAGAAGCTGAACAGTACAAATTAGTACAACCGGTATGAGGAAGAAGAGAAGATAAGCAGAAAGGAAGAGCTAGAAGTCGAATGGTACAGACAGTGATTGAACGATTCTAACAATTATCAGCTAGGGAAACGAAAATCAGCAAGCGAATGGAAACGAGAAAGGGAAACTATTGCAATTAGTTCCAAAACGAGTTCATACATAATAAAGCTGAATGGTATTACATCAATAAAATGCAAATCATATCAGAATTCAGAAACTACAACACTAGAAAAACGAACAAGAACTAGTCGAACAGTACCAACAATGATGTATGTTAGAGTCCGAAAAGTATCAAAAGGAATAGCGTCGCAGAATTAAAACGCAAAAAGAATCAAAACGCAACTGAACTGAACGAAACTGCAAAGCTGAAACAAAACTATGGGAAAAACAGAATGGAAACCGAGTACAATGATGGAGAACAAAAATAAATAGTAAAAAACCGATTGCAACAGCAAATGAATAGTAAAAAACTGATTGCAACAACAGATGAACAGTAAAAATCGATAGCAACAGCAATTGAACAATAAAAAACTAATTGCAACAGCATACGAACAGTAAAACCCGATTGGCAACAGCAAATGAATAGCAAAAACCGATTGGCAGCCGCAAATGACAAGAGAAAACGTAAATGAAGAAGAAACTTGAGTAAAGAAACAAATTCAACTATGAAATTGCAAAGAGAATGAGTTCAATACATGAAGAGTAAAAGAAACCAAAAACTAAAACCCCCAAAGGGGGGGAAGAAGAAAATGCCCCCCAAGCTACAAAAGACCTAAAGCCAAAACATAAAATGAGAGGGGAGGAAGAGAAGTGAAATCTGATTTTTGGGTTTATAGACCCCAAATTACAAAAATGTCTTTCTAATGGGCTTCTCCCAAATGTTGACCAAAAATGGGTCCAAAGTCATAAAGTTTGACCCAAAACTAAAATAATTAAAATTACAAAATGAAATTAGACACAATTATTGACGTGGCCACACTCTTGTTGTCCCAAAATAGGTTTCCAAAATTGCCTTGCAAACAATAATTGGAATAATTAAGCCCAAATAATTCAAATTAATTGAAATAAGAATTATTAGTCAAATTAAGCCCAAATAATGAAAATGAGACAATAATGGAGAATTAAACACAATTTGGTGCGAAAAGCTAAGTGAATAGTATAAAATAGTGACTCATCACAAATGCATTCTAGAAAGTGTGTAGATGCAGGTGAGGAGGAAGAAAGTGAAGAAATTCAGGAAAATGAAACTCCAAAGGTTACTACTGATCCTCCTAGAGTTGAATCTGTGAAAGAATGGAAGACTCCAAGAAATGTGTCTACCAGCAACATCATTCGGAACATCGCAAGAGGAGTGTCTACAAGAAGGCAGCTCAACCAATTCTACAATAACATTGCATATTGTTAAAGTAGAATGGCTCAATTTCTCACACCAAGAGGGGAGGGTGAATTGGTGAAATGTAAAAACAAAATCTTTTAAAATCTTTTTCACAGAAATGATGCCTTGATACTTTTTTGGAATCACAAGATAAAAGATTTTCAATGCAACGGAAACTTAATCGAATGAATGTAGAACGTAATCGATTTAATAAATAGAGTAGGGATGAGAAAATTCAAACACTATGTTTTTATACTGGTTCGGCCAAGCCTACATCCAGTTTCCTTCCAACAACAGGAAGCCAATGCACTATAATGATCAAGGTTTTTACAACAAGGCTTTTATAGCGACCACACGTAAAAAATATAAAACAACTCTCTAACCCTCTAATCAAAATATAGGCAGTACACAAACTACACCAGCAACAAGAATCCCCTCTCCTACCGTCTAAACCCTTTGATACACTCTTAAAAACAAGAACACCACACATTATTCTTCCTGTAATCACAACAGGGAACTGTTAAGACTCCGGCAAGTGTACCGAATGGTATCAAGTAATATAAAATGGTAAGACCAAGTATCGTATCCCAAAGGACTCACGGCACTAAACAATTATGTAATTGCTTAACCAATTCAGACTTAAGTATAATTTTTGGGGGTTTTCAATGCAAATTCAATAAAAATAAACATGAATGCAATTTGATCAATTGAGGCTAAACACTAGAATGGATGGATGAAGTTGAAAATATGAGATGAATATGTTGTTGGGGTTTAGATTTCACCAAGTTTACTCTCATGTATATACGAATTCTACTTCTTCATTAATGTCAATGTCACTCTCTAAAATACTTAAAACCCGATTCCTCGGCGAAGAAAGTCTATCCTTAACTATTAGTTCATACAATTCCTATCATTCCTAATAATTAATTCTGAATAACAGAAGCTTAAGACAACCAGAACTCATACCCCCATTCCTGAGCAATACTGTTTCTGGAAATTATTCTTCGGATCATGAATTATAAGATACCTTCCGGTAATCATGCAAATCATACATTATGCTACTGAATTAGTTAAACAGAGCAAGCATTACGCAAAGAAGAATTATTCTAGCAATTAATGAATGAATCATAAATAATTAAGAATCAATTCAAAATACATGAGAGTTCAAGAGGTTACATCTTTTCACCAACAACAAATAAGGTTTAGTTCCGCATCATCATGGAGAAACTAGATGAACAATGAAAGAATGAAAGAGATAGAAAAACCCTAGAAAGAGAATAGGAGAGTTGTCACATCCCCAAATCTACCCTCAAGGAAGATGAGAGCTGCCACATCCCCAAAATCTACCCCCAAGGGGTGAAAAGTGTGTTTCTGTACTCAAGCCATCAAAAGATACAATCCCTAGGACGTCCAAGTCCTTAAATAGAACATAAAAATAACAGAAAACAGGTCCAAGCCCACGAAACTAGCGCCCCTAAACGGGCGCCCAAGCGTGGTACGGGTCAAAACTAGCGCTCAGCGCCCTTGAAAAGGCGCCCGAGCGTGGTTTGGGAAGAAAACTGACGCTCAGCACCCCTGGAAGGGCGCTCAGCTTGACTTTTCTGCACTCTGGTTGAGTCTTCTACACTTTGGTTGACTTTTATGCATTATGGTTGACTTTTCTGCATTCCAACTATTTGGTACTTTAACTCTTCTTTCAAATCATTCCAATAGCCTACAAAGTCAAGGGAATTTAGTGATAAAATCATCAAGTATAACCTCAACTCTATTATTCACAAAACTAAAGCAAAAACATGAGTTAAAGCAAGTTTCTAAGTCAAAAATGATGCATTTAGTATCAAAACTATATCACAGATAATGGTATTTTCAACCGTTATCAGGAACCTCAAATCAATCTTCAAAAGATTGCACAATCTGATATCTCAATGACACCCAAATGTGCAAGTTGATCAGCCTTTGAAAAACACAACAGTCTTGTTCTTCAAGAAATCACAAGTAGTTGATCATCACGATCACTCTTGTCTCTTGGAGCTTTTCTTTTCTTTCTGTAAGATCACAATTTTCTGCTAAAGATATGAAAATTTTAGAATCACAAAAGTTCTTACAGAAATCAAATTCGCGTCAATTTATAGAATAACACATGTCAGACTCAATTTAATCGACTAAGCTACTTGTTGAGATTGTTGATGGGGGGAGCACTGGTTTAGCTAAACCCACAATCTCAGTAATATCTGAGTTTTTGATGATGACAACACATAATTAATAACACATGTGTATTTTGTGTTACATGTTCTATTCTTACATGTTATATGAGTATATGAGAACATGATTGTGTTGATTGTTGTGTTGTTCATTACATTTCACTGTGTTATATATGTGATTTTATACATGAATGAATGACACATGTTTTTGGATCAAAAACCACAAGCACTAATGTTGAACTTTAAAATGTGTGGCAAAACAACAGTTTGAAGTCAATTACATTATGGGGTGAATCGATTGAAACTCGTGTATTTGCACAAACTTTTTCAAGTGGTCTGTGAGAGTTTTTCAAAGAGAAAAGTTTTCAAAACTTTGCATAACACTGTTCCATAATCGATTGCATGCGATATGTATTCGATTAAGTTTGTTACTGTTTTGAAATATGTTAAGTCTTAATATAATTGTTACAACGGCTATATTTTTAAATATGTTGACCAAGCATTAAATGCTATTCGACTCCATTAATTGTGAATTCAATTAAGTGCTTTGACTGCTACTATTTGTTATACCTGAATTAGTGTATTTGATTGCATTAGTAGCAAAGTCGATTATGTTGCGTCTGATACGAGTTCCTTCATATATTGACGCGAATTTGATTTCTGAAAAAGACTTTTATGATTCTAACATTTTCATATTCTTTTACTGAAAAGTGAAAAGCTTACAGAAAGAGAAAGAGCTCCAAGAAACTAGTTTGACCGTGGTGATCAACTAGGTGTGATTTCTTGAAGAGCAAGGTTGCTGAGTTTTCAAAGACTAGTCTATCTACACATTTGGGTGTCTACTGCAAGATCAGGTTCTTCAATCTGCTGAAGATTGGATTGAGTTCCCTGTTGTGATTACAAGAAGAAGGACGTGTTGCGTTCTTGACTTTGATGGTGCCTCAAAGGGGTTGGACTACAGGAGAGGGGATTCTTGTTGCTAGTCTGTTTATATACTACCTATATTTTTGATTAGAGGGTTAGAGAGGTTTTTTATTTTTTTGACGTGAGGTCTCTATAAAAACCTTGTTGTAAAACCTTGATCATGATAGTGCATTGGCTTCCTGTGCTTGGAAGGACATTGGATGTAGGCTTGGCCGAACCAGTATAAAAACTCAGCGTTTGATCTTTCTTATCCCTACTCTATTACATTCAATCGATTATACTTTTTACGCATTCGATTGAATGTCCGCTGCATTGAAAATCTTTTAACTTGTGTTTCAAGAAAAGTATAAAGGCATCTCTTTTGGTGAAAAATATTTTGAAATATTTAAATTTTATACTTCACTAATTTTGAGTCATTCTTTTTTAACACTACTAAAGCAATCAAATATAACAATTATGTTATAACAGTTAGCAACAATCACGACAATTAATTGAATGCGCAATTAATGCAGACGACTATCCTTTAATGCTTGGTCAACACAATTAAAAATATGATCGTTAGACATTTATTTCAAGCATTAACAGAATTTTAAAACAATAACAGACTTAATCGAATACAACACGCATGCAATCGACTAAGTAACAATGTTAAGCATAGTTTTAAAAAACTTTCTCTTTGAAAAAATCTCACAGCACACTTGAAAATAGTTTGTGCAAAGATACGAGTTTTAATCGATTCATCCCATAATGAAATCGACTTAAAAGTATTATTTTGCCCCACATTTAAAGTTCAACATAAGTGCTTGTGGTTTTCCTTTTCAACATTATATGTCATGCATTCACATATAAGAACACATATGTAACATAGTGATATGCAATAAACAACACAATCATGCTCTCATATATGCTTAAACAGATTTAACACATTGATCAAAAGCATATAACATGTAAATATAAAACATGTAACTCAGAATACACATGTATTATGAATTATGTGTTGTCATCATCAAAAACACAGATATCACTAAGATTGTTGGTTAAGTTGAACCTTTGCTCCCCCTATCAACAATCTCAATAATTTCCTCCTTTTTTGATGATGCACAACCGTGATTAATAAACAACCATGTTGCACAAATCAATACAGATTATCAACCAATTACCAATCACCATAATTCTTCCCCTTTGGGCATTAGCAAAAAACATAAGCATACAGTAATTGATCACAGATAATCAGTAACATAGAGATGCATCAGATATATCAAAAACAGATTATGATGCTCCCGCTTACAATGTTATTCACATGATTTAGGATTTTCTCCCCCTTAAATGAATACATGTGAAATAGATCAATGATATGTAATGCTTCCCCTGTCATTATGCATGTTTCAATCTCAAAACACAGATGCACAATGCAGTAATCAGATTATATATCAGAGCATGTAAAAGCATATTCCAGCATTGTATCATAGTAAATGTATAGCAGTAATAATAGAGCATAATTGATACAATTTCAATCATCAAACACAGTTTATTCTCTTATCATCACATAGCATAGATACATCGGAATATAAAGATAACAAATATCCGAAAAAACATTCATAGAATATAAAGCAAGGTTTAAAGATAACAAATATCCCAAAGTTTGGAATCTTTAACCCCTATTGATATTCAATCGATTAGATCTCAGTCGTAATCGACTTCTTGCTTTCTATAAGTTAATTTTCCATATCATCTCTGTCAGCAATTGATGTTCCTGCAAAACCTTTGATGGTCTTTCTAGATCAAGCATTTTTGAATCAATATAATACAGAAATTATCACAGATAATATATGAGCATGCAAATGTATGAGTGTAAGAGCAAGAAATATTTCATTTGCATACAATCATAGTGTAACAGATTTAGATTTGATTAACTTGATATACACATTAATTCATTCAAATATAGATTGAAAACCAACCATAAATGTGATTTCATTGATATTTAAACATGAACTACAATTAGATTGACCAAAACAAAGATGATATATAAAGCCAAAAAAAAACACAACAATCAAATCAAAATAATGAAACACATTCACAGATTATAATCGACTCAGTTCATAACACAATCGATTAAAATTCACGTAACTTTATTTTCACATAATCCAGTCAATCAAACAGCACACAACAAACATGCATATAACAGTCATTAATCCAAATATTTATGATGCACGATGCATGAAAAAGATTTGTTCCAGTTACCACATTCAGAGACTCAAGAGCTTGTGAATCCTACTTTGTAGTTCATCCTTGAGTTCTATACTGCTTCAATTGCAGCTAATTTCCTGCAAAACAATTAAACGTTTTTTACGCTGGTACCCATTTGAACTTGTGTTTAACCCTCGGCAAGTGTAACCGAATCGTATCAAGTAATAAAAAATGGTAAGACCAAGTATCGTTTCCCAAGAGACTCACGACACTAAACAGTTATGTGATTACTCAACTAATTAAGACTCTAAAGAAATATTTTTGGGTTTTTGAATGCAAATGCAATAAAATAAACATGAATGCAATTTGATCAATTGAGGCTAAGCACAAGAATGAATGAATGAGTTGATGATATTGTTGTTGGGATTTAGATTTCACCTAATTTACTCTCATGTATTTATGAATTCGTCTTTTTCATTAATTTTAATGCCACCTTCTAAATTACCTTAAACCCGATGTCTCGGCGAAGAAAGCCTAATCATAATCACTAGTTTACAATGTCTTTTCTCCCTAGCAATTAATCATGCATTATAGTGAACAGAAGCTTAAAGGCAACCAACCATCACACTCCTATGTCTAGGATTATACTACTATTGGGAGAGATTCTCCAGATCTAGATTTCCCCGTATGTGTCCATATCGACAAAATCAATGATCATGACATCGAATGAGTTAAACAATGCATGGTTTGAGCAAAGAGGAAAAACCCTAACAATTACTTAAAGAAAGCATGTATCTTAAAGAAGATTTTGAAGAACAAATTCCATACATGAGAGTTTCAAAAGGATTACATTGATTCCCCAACAACAATAAATGTTTAGTTCTCCATCGTCATGAAAAAACTAGATGAACAATGGAATAAAATAATGAAAGAGATAGAAAAACTCGAGAAAGAAAAGAGGAGAGCCGTCACCATCCCCAAATCTACTCCCAAGGGTTGAAAAGTGTGTTTTTGTGCTTAAGCCATCAAAAGATACAAACCCTAAGACATCTGGGTCTTTAAATAGGACATAAAATAACAGAAAACGGATCCAAGCCCAAAACAGATCATAAACAACAGAAAATTGGCCCAAAACTCACTCTGGTTGACTTTTTTAGCATTCTGGTTGACTTTCTGCATTCTGGTTGACTTTTCTGCACTGCAACTCCTTGATACTTCAACCCTTCTTTCAAATCATTCCAAAAACCTACAAAATCAAGGGAATTTAGTGATAAAATCATAAAGCATATCCTCAACTCTCTTATTCACAAAACTAAAGCAAAATCATGAGTCTAGGAAAGCTTCTAAGTCAAAAAGGGTACATTAAGTATCAAAATTAAGTATAAAAATAACGATTTTTGAACCGTTATCAACTTGGTCCTGTCTTGTCAGTTGCAGGAGGCAGTTCCTTAGGAATCCATTTGAATTTTCCCTTTGGAACTCCAACCTTTTTGTAGTAGAAGTTTATAACATTATGGCCAATAGTATTGTAGTAAAAACAAGCATTTGTAATAGGCTTACTAAGATCAATAAACTTATTTGAATTAATCCTATTACTCTTTGCTTTGTATCCAATACCTTGCCTATTAATTGCTCTTCCAGATGATCTTAACACATCATCAAAATTTTCTTTACCTTGAGTAAATTTAGCTAACGTGCTGGTTAAGTAATCAATTTTCTCAAGGTGTACTGGACAGTTATCACATTCTTTTTCAACAGTTCGTATTTTGGTCTTAACTGTCTTTGCAGATTTTAAAGCATTTTCAAGATCTTTTTCAAGCTTTTTATTATCCTCTACTACATTATCAATTCTATATTCATAGTCTCTTCTCTTAGAGGATAATTGATTTACCTTATACTAGAGTCGCATGGCTTCTGCATGTATCTCCTGAAATGCATCCAACAGCATATGGTACTTGAATTCTATTGGTTCATTTTCAAATTCACTACCACTGTCATCATCAGAGTGTGCAGAGCCTGCCATGAAACATAAGTTTGACTCCTCTTCAACGCTACAATCATCATCACTTGAAGAGTCTCCATCATTGTTTTCCATGCAATGTATGCTTTCCCTTGCTTTCTGCTCTTGTCTTGAGGATACTTGGTGATTTCTTTTTGCTTGTTCTTCAAGTCTAGACAATCAGGCTTGAGATGAGCATCCTTTCCACACTCGTAACATTGTACAGCGTTGTTTCTTGAATTCTTTCTTCCTCTAGCAAGACATGCATTGTCAGTGGTAGAACTTCTACTTTTCATAAATCGATTAAACTTTCTTACCACCATGTTCAATATTTCTTTGTTATTCAGCTCTGCTTCTGAATCAATTTCTGGTTCAAGATTCTTCACTACTTTCTTGCTTGTGGCCTTGAGGGCAATTGATTTCTTTTATTCAATTTATTCTTCCTCCTTCAGCCTTCCAAGTTCTAGTTCATGTTCCCTGAGCTTGCCAAACAAATTTTCCATATTCATGTTAGTCAAATCTCTTGATTCATATATGGTTGTTACCTTTGGCTGTCAGCTCCTGTTGAGACTTTTCATAATCTTTATGTTGATCTCCTCTTAATCAAACACTTTGCCAAGAGCCATGAAATGATTTACTATATGTGTAAATCTTTTCTGTACTTCATAAATCGTCTCACGAGTTTTCATCCTGAACAATTCATACTCTTGTACAAGGGAGTTTTTCCTGGCACGTTTCACTTCGTCTATGCCTTCATGCGTCACCTCAAGAACCTCCATTTTTCCTTGGCAGTCTTGCATTGTGATATGTTGAAAAATTCATCCATTGTTAGCGTAGAAGCATTTACATTCCTAGCCTTAACATCATATTGTGCTCTACGGTTTTCATCCTGAGTCCACTCAGAAAAGTTTTTCAAAACAGTTTTTCCATTCACAATTTGAGTGGGTTCATATGGACCGTTTAGAGTTGCCTCCCAAACTCCTTTATCCACGGATTCAAGAAAGATTGCATCCTTATTTTCCAAAAAGCATAGTTTTCTCCAACAAATAGTGGTGGTCTATTTTTGGAAGCACATTCACCAAAGGTCTGAGAATTGAAAGCAATTTTCCAGGATCAATCGATTAAACGGAAATAGTAATCGATTATTTTTTAAAATATTTTATGAAAACCAGCTCTGGTGCCAATTGTTAAAATAGAATGGCTCAATTTCTCACACCAAAAGGGGGGGGGGGGCAATTGGTGAAATGTAAAAACAAAATCTTTTAAAATCGTTTTCAAAAAAATGATGCCTTGATACTTTTCTTGAATCACAAGGTAAAAGATTTTCAATGCAGTGGAAACTTAATAGAATGAATGCAGAACATAATCGATTTAATAAAGAGAGTAGGGATGAGAAAATTCAAACACTGTGTTTTTATACTGGTTCGGCCAAGCCTACATCCAGTTTCCTTCCAATCACAGGAAGCCAATGCACTATAATGATCAAGGTTTTTATTACAAGGCTTTTATAGCGAGCACACGTCAAAAATATAAAACACCTTTCTAACCCTCTAATCAAAATATAGGCAGTACACAAACTAGACCAGCAACAAGAATCCCCTCGCTTGTCGTCTAAACCCTTTAATAGAATCTCAAAGTCAAGAATGCCTGATAACGGTTGATTTCACCGTTATCTGGGATTAAATTTTGATAATAAATGAACCCTTTTTGACTTAGGAACTTGCTAGTTCTCTTGCTTTTAGCTTATTTTGGTGAGTAAGAGAGTTGAGGTTATACTTGAGGATTTTATCACTAAATTCCCATGATTTTGTAGGAAACTAAGATGAATTGGAAGAGGAGTTAAATTGTCAAGAAGTTGGAACTCAGAAATGAGAGAAAGAGCACGAGAAGAGAAGGTTGCAGAAGGTCGCATCACGCCTGGGAAACATTTTCTGGACCCTCAGCGTTGGAGGTCTCACACCCATGCCTGGGCACCATTTTAGAGACATTGAGCGTCAATCTTCAAGTATTGTTTCATGCCTAGGCGCCCTTCCTGGGGCGTTGAGTGTCATTTCTCTCGCAAGCTCGTATGGGCGCCGTAAGTGGGGGTGCTGAGTGTTGGCGACGTTGGCCCATGATCCAATTCAGTTATATATAAGGACTTGGACGTCCTAGAGGGAGTATCTTTTGACATAAGGGATGCAACACAACAACACACTCTTCTACTCTTTGAAGGCGGATCTGGAGGCCGGAGCTTCCTCTTCTACTCTTAGGGTTTCACTATCTCATGCTTTTCCATTATTCATATAGTTTCTCCATGTCTGTGGGGAACTAAACTCTATTTGTTGCTGGGGGATGATGTAACCTTGTGAACTCTCATGTATTTGAATTGATTCTTAATTTATATGTTTTTTCATTAATTGTTAGGGAATTCATCTGTTTCAATGTTTGCTCTATTTAACGCATTTAGTAGCATGATCAATGAATTGCATGAGTGCCGGGAGGTTCCTTACAATTCAGGTTCTTGTTGAATTCTCCCAAGGATAATATTTCTCAGGGATGAGGGTATGAATACTTGGTCGTCCTAAGCTCTTGATCTTCAGACTTAATTTTCTAAGAATTCTAGGAATTGCACGAACTAGGAATTAAGGCAAGCTTATTGCGCCGAGAGATCGGGTTCTAAGTAATTTGGTGAGTGACGTTAACATTAATATAAAAAGAAGAATTCTTATATACATGAGAGTAAACTTGGTGAAATCAAAACCTAACAACATATTCATCTCATATTAAACCACATTCGTTCGTCTCTGTGTTACTCTACTATTGATCAATTGGCATTCATATTTAATTTTATGTATTTGCATTTGAATCCAGCAATCTCGTTTTATTTAAGTCTTAATTAATTGAGTTATCACACAACTGTTTAGTGTTGAGAGTCCTCTGGGATACGATACTTGGTCTTACCATTTTATATTACTTGTGCGATTTGGTACACTTGCCAATCCATCAACAAGTTTTTGGCACCGTTGCCGGGGATCAAAAATATTGTTAACACCTAACAAAAGGTCTACTTTTCTCTTAGACCATCAAAGTGAAGATGAGGATTCTTCAAGTGATTCGGATACTTCCATATCTGAGGAGGAAGCCTTACCTTGTGAAGGAAAGTTATTATTGGTAAGAAGACTTCTTGGAAGTCAATCCAAAGAACTAGAACAATCACAAAGGGAAAACCTATTCAGAACAAGATGCAAAATCTTTGAAAACACTTGTTCATTGATTGTGGATAGTGGTTCCTCGTGCAATTGTTGTAATTCTAGAGTGGTGAACAAATTGGCCTTACCTACTATTCCTCATCCCAAGCCTTATAAGCTTCGGTGGATAACAGAGGATGAAGAAATAGTAGTCAACACCCAGGTAACCATACCAATATCCATTGGCAGTTATGAAGAAAACGTTTTATGTGATGTTGTTCCAATGGATGTTGGGCACGTATTACTTGTAGGCCATGGCAATATGATCATAACTCCACTCATGATGGCTATACCAACAAAATAACTTTCCTCCATAAAGGAAATAAAATCACATTGATTCCTCTTACACTGAACAAGTGAAAGAGGATGAAATAAAAAAAAAATAAAAATGGAAAAAGAAAGAAACGAAGAAAATAGGTTGGAAAAGCAACCTTCTCAAGAAAAGAAGATGGAGACAAAGGTATGCATGTTGTTAACTTCTTCATTCATAGGTAAATACCTTAACTCTTCTTCTCAAGAACATCACTTTGTTTCTACATTTCAACATGGGGAATGTTCCAAACAAAGTGAAACCAAAACTAAATTAAAGGCCAAGACTTCTTCTAATAAAAATTTTGTCCAAAGGCCTTCATTTTATCTTCTTATCTTTACATACATCCTTTTACTCATACTAATTGTTGTTATTTTTTGTAGATATATTTTTGACCCATGTGGAAAATAAAAACCACAGTTGTGCTTCTTTCTTTCTTCCCGATTTGAGGACAAATCGTTTTTATAGAGGGAGGGAATGATGGCAACCCCTTTATGGGACTTCCCATTCAAAGAAGTATCAACTTAAGACTAAGAAAGGGAAGTTGAATAAACAAAAGGATCTTTTCTTTCTAAGTCTTAGAATGTTAGCTAAATACATTTACTTTATTTTGTAGGTCACCAATAAAGGGGGAAAACTATGCCTACACATCCTAGGAAGCTTGCCAAGCAAGGGAGCACAAAGGAGACAAGCTAAGTCGTGTAGCTTCTTCTTTTTGGAGCATGTTTTCCACATTTTCCATGTGAAACACATCCATCCGTGTTTCTTCTTTCCTTTGAAGCACATTCAACATATTTCTTACGTGGAACACAAGCCAACCGTGAAGCTTCTTCTATTTGAGCACATTTTCAATGAGTTACACATGGAACACACGGCCAACCTCTTCTGCACATTTCATTTAGTTCATACACTTTTTGAATATGTATCTTGCACGTTGGAGAGCTTCTCATCGTCTATAAAAGAGAGCTCCAATCCTTTGTAAATTTCAACTTGAGTGATATAGTGAATTGCTGCCAAATTGGATTTCCAGTCACTTCTCTCGAGTTCATTGCCTTGTGCCACTTTAGCACACTCATTCTCTAGCTTCCTTCCCTCTTGGAAGGCTTCCTGAGTTAGAGTCACTACATACACACTTCCAACCCGCACCAGACATTTTCACAAACACCTTGCATGCACCAGATCAGCCACCAACTTCTCCCATTCCACTACCACTTTCTGGTTCGAGAAGTTGCTCAGTCTTGAAGATTGGAGCTGCTTCTATCAAAAAGTATCCAAGAGTTGGAATTCAAGAGGGACAGTCGAAGCATCAAAAAGAGAGAACAGGAGGTCACGTAGGGTGCCTGGGCACCCCAATCTGCGCGCCTGAGTGTCAGTTTGTGTAGTGCAGGGCGCCTGGGCGCCCCAGAAGGGCGCTTCAGCGCCAACTTTGTACTGTAGGGCGCCTGAGCGCCAGCTTTCTCCCGTACCACGCCTGGATGCCCCACTTAGGGTGCTGAGCACTAGCGAAGTTGGCTTGGACCCGTTTTCTGTTATTTTTATGTTTTATTTAAGGATTGTATCTTTTGATGGCTTGAGCACAGAAACACACTTTTTACCCCTTTGGGGGCAGATTTGGGGATCTGACAGCTCTCCTCTTCTCTTTCTTGGGGAAGATTTGGGGATGTGACAACTCTCATTTTCTCTTTCTAGGGTTTTTCTATCTCTTCCATTATTTCATTCCATTGTTCATCTAGTTTCTTCATGACGATACAGAACTAAACTCTTTTATTATTGGGGAAGATGTAACCTCTAAACTCTCATGTATTTGAATTTGTTTTGAATTACTATATGCTTCTTTCATTAATTGTTAGGAATTTTTTCCTTTGCTAAATTGTTATATTTTATGATTTGTCTGAGTATCGAGAGATATCTTACGAATCTCAATTTGGAGAATTTCTCCCTAAAGCAGTATTGCTCAGGGATGGGGGTATGAGTTTTGGTCGTCTTAAGCTCCTAATCGTAATGCAGAATTAATTATTAGGGATGCAAGGGATTGTGGTCTAGTAATTAAGGATATGCTTTCTCCGCCGAGGGATCAGGTTTTAAGTAATTTAGAGAGTGACGTTAAAAAGTTAATGAAGAAGATGAATTCTTATATGCATGAGAGTGATTAGGTGAAATCTAAACCCCAACAACATTATCATCTCATATTATCAACTTCATCCTTTCATACTAGTGTTTAGCCTCAATTGATCAAATTGCATTCATATTTATTTTTATTGCATTTGCATTCAAAAACCCCAAAATTTGTTCTTTAGAGTCTGAATTAGTTAAGTAATTACATGACAGTCTAGTGTCGTGAGTTTCTTGGGAAACGATACTTGGTCTTACCATTTATTATTATTTGGTACAATTCGGTACATTTGCCGGCATCTTCGCAAGTTTTTGGCGCCATTGTTGGGGACTCGTGGTTTAAACTATACTTTTGTATGATTCTTAACCGATTAGACTTTATGTTTTATTTTTAACTTTTTATCTTTTTATTTTTTTTCTTTTTATCTTTTTATCTTTTTATCTTTTTATTTTTTGATCTTTTGATCTTTTTATCTTTTTATCTTTTTATCTTTTTATCTTTTTATCTTTT
>JAHCHA010012249.1:18543-32605 GCA_027742795.1 Vigna hirtella | reverse complement strand
CGTTCCATTTTAATAACGTTAAATGCATTTTCTTCCAAGCTTCATTCCTGCTTCAGTTGGTTCACGTCCCTTTCATTTATTAGCTGACTAGTTGCATTCAATAACCTGCACGGTGCTTTATTGACCATGTTTGATCCTGTTTACTTTTCTTAGCTAGGATGTGTGCATACTTAATTACTGTTCGGACTATAATTTAGTTTTTATAACCGTTTAATTTACTGTTTCCGTTCACTATGTTGTTTATTCTGTTCGGCTTCTTTATCTTCCTGCATTTTTAATTTTCTCACTTGCTTTAGAGACCGTTCGGTCTCAATGTAGAACCGTTCCGTCATCTGTAGACCATTCAGTCTTCATGCTTTGTTCAATTATTTCAATGTTTCCAATTATGTTTGGTTGTATTTAATTTCCACTTTTAATTTAGTTCATTTTTAAGCATAAAAACACTCTCAAAACCCCCTCACTACGTGTTCGACCTATTGACTGAACCCCATTTGGTCCTTGAGAGACGACCTAGGAGTCACTTCCTACTACTGTACTACATTCTTTAATGCACATCAAATTTGATGGGCCGTGACAGCCACATCACATGTGTCATATGATCAAGGCCATCTGTTGTTATCCTTTTTAGCCAATGCATGATTTTAGCCCAACAAAAGAGAGCACAATGTGTTCTATCCTTTGAACCTTTAGCCTTAAACAGGATTTGAAAACCCTTTTTGAAAATCTTTACCTTGAGTTAAGTTGAGAATATTTGTGGTATTGATAAAGGTTCAAGTTTGGGGTTGTTGGGAAATTTGAAAAGGGAAAATAAATAAGCATTGAGCTACGTGTTGAGCAAATGAAAAGCAAAATAAAAATAAAAGAAAAGAAAGAAAAAAAGAAAAGCTCAACGCAAGGGAAAGTTGGGAAGAAGTAAGAATGGTTTCGAGAGATTGTGTTTTGAATAATGAATTTATGAATGACTCTCTTAACTTAAGGATTTTTTGATCCGGAAAAACTAATTTTCTTCTTAGCCCAACCACATTACAAGCCATAGAAAAGCCCTTGTGATGATACTTGCTTGTGAGTGTGTTTGATTGTGGTGAAATGAAAGGCAAAGTTGATTTATGTGACATTGTGATAGTAGAGTGAATGAGTTACCTCTATATACACTTGTGTGTTTGAGAGAAACACTTTTTCTTGGTGAGGAATAGTTCCATATATGCATGATTACATCTTTTCTTGGTTGATCATTCATGAGTATAACATTTGTTGAATATTCTGTGATTATATGAGCACCACAATGAGCTTAATTGAATCAAGGCATGTATTCATCTTGACTGATATTCTTTGTGATAAGATGATTTGTGCAATTACTTGTCTTGAAAGAAAAGGTTTTGAAATGTGTTGAAACCATTGTATGGATTGGTTGAAATCTAAGTTACATTTTGTTTGCTTGAGGACAAGCAAAGTTCTATGTTTGGGGTTGTGACAACGGTTGAATTTACCGTTATTTGATACTTAATTTTGATACTAGAAACACCCTTTTCGACTTAGAAACTAGCTTGGAATCATTGTTTTGATGAATAAAGAGAGTTGAAGGTGAATTTGATGGCTTTGTGCTAGATTTCAGTGTTTTCAACAAGAATTGAGATGATTTGGAAGAAGATTTGAAAGTAGTAAGGAGTTGGAACTCAGGAAAAGATGGAAAAGCATTAAAGAAGGGAGATTGCAACAACGCTGAGCGCCACTTTAGGGGCCCTCAGCGCCAAAGTAAGATGTCTCACGCTTGGCTGCCCTTTTCTAAGCCCTCAGCAAAGGATGTTCCTGGCTCGCGCCCGGGCGCCCTTGTCAGGGGCGCTGAGCGCAACTATGACGAGACGCACCACGCTTGCTTGCCTTCTGAGTTGACCATGAGCGCAACTTCTGACCTGCACACCGCTGAGCGTTATAAATGGGGCGTTGAGCGCCATAAGTGGTCTTGCACTCGTTTTCTATTATTTTTATGTTCTATTTAAGGACTTGCACGTCCTAGGGTTTGTATCTTTGGACGGAATAGGCTCAGAAACACATTTTTCACTCCCTTGAAGGCAGATTTGGATGCGGAAGCTTCTATCTTCAATTTCTAGGGTTCTATCTTTCATTCTTTTTCCATTGTTCATCTAGTTTCACCATGTCAATGGTGAATTAAACTCTATTTGTTGTTGGGGATGATGTAACCTTTGTAAACTCTCATGTATTGAATTGATTCCTTATATTATGTGCTTCTTTCATTAATTGTTAGGATAATTCTTCTCTGCGTACTACTTGCTTTGTTTAACTCATTCTTTAGCATGATATATGATTTGCATGAGTACCGGAAGGTAGATTACAATTCATGATTTGAAGAATTATTCCCAAAAGCAGTATTGTTCAGGAATGGGGGTATGAATTCTGGTTGTCTTAAACTTCTGTTTTTCAGAATTAATTATTAGGAATGCTAGGAATTGTATGAACTAATAGTTAAGGATAGGCTTTCTTCACTGAGGAATCGGGTTTTAAGTATTTTAGAGAGTGACATTGACTTTAATGAAGAAGTAGAATTCGCATATACATTAGAGTAAACAAGGTGAAATCTAACCCAAACAACATATTCATTCCATAATATCAAACCCGTTCATCTTTGCACTTTTGTCCAATTGATCAAATTGCATGCATATTTACTTTTCGGTATTTGCATTCTAAACCTAAAAGAGTTTGTTTTCAAGTCCTATTTAATCAAGAAATCACATAACTGTTTAGGCCGTGAGTCCTTTGGGATACAATACTTGGTCTTACCATTTTATATTACTTGATACGATTCGGTACACTTGCCTGAGTCTTAATAAAAACTCCTAAGGAGGAAACATATATGACTCAATACAAGGCTAAACAAGCAAGAAAAGAGTCATACAATCCAGCCAAGACAAGAAATAGAAGCTGGAAAAGGCAATCAAAAGGAAAGAAGAAGCCTACTTGTTGAAGACTTCTAAGAAAATTTGTGTTGCTTGTGATGGAAGATGTTGGTGGAAGCCTCTGGACAACAACATTTAACCACTTTTATGCACTGGATTGAAGCCTTTTGATCATCCTTAAGAGTGTGAATGTTTTATAATGTCCAGGAGATGAAATCCAGCCACCAAAGCACACCAAACAGCAAGCATACAAAGCAAACAAATTAGAAGTATATAAACAGTAAGCACTGGAATGAACACTGGATGCAAAAGAAGTAATTGCACATAGTAGACGAATGAATTGAAACAAAGTAAGAGTTTTATATTTTATTAGACATCTGGACGAAACTTTTTAAAAAAATTGCACCTAATTAGGATAAGAAATGAACACGAACTAGATCAAACAAAATGGAAGTAGAAACAGCGTTTTTGCTGGACGTGCAAAATGAGTACTGAACAAAACAAGAATTAAAAAAGCTTTTCTTTCTACTCTAACATGCAATTCCTAAGATAACCAAACCAATGGCTCTAGATACCACATGATATGGAATAACATGCTTAAAGAGAAATGTTCTAATGATAATTAAGAAATGGAAATTGAAAAGATTTAAAATAGAAGAGATAAGGAAGAGAGAACTTATGAACTTGAGGACACGCACTTGAAATGATCCAAGATTAGTTCCAAGGTTGGATCGCCACTTGCTTCTCACAAGATAAGAAAATGAATGCAAATCACTCTTATATTCATTCAATCAAAGGTGTGTACAAAAAGGAGACCCCTAGACTTCTTATATAACCTTTAGGATGAACTAAGTGGAGAGTTTTAAGGGATGTGGGACTTGGAATGCTTCACAACCTGACCAGCAGCATCCCGAGTGTAAATTAGTCCCACATCTCTTAAATCTTCCATTCCTAAAGGGTTTATAAGCTTCCTAGCAAGTCTAGAATTCAAAAGCTACAAGCTATGCATGTTTACTTGCACTATAAGCAACAAAAGGAGAAAGCCTATTATTCTTCTTTTCTTTTAAGTCCAAGCTATGTGAAGTCCTGTAACATCCCAATTTAGTAATATAACTACTAAAATGAACCTTACATTAATAATGATAGAACAGAACTAAAGATTTCTCGAAGAATAAAATTCTTCACCTAAAGAATAAGAGTAGAACCTACTCTGAAAGCACCTCTCCCAACTTCCCGCTGAAACAACTGAAATATTGTATCCCTAAGCTCACACCATCAGGTGATTATCGCAATAGAGAAACAACGCACAAAGACAGACACAAAAAAGCAAGGTAAGCTAGTTTAAACAAAGATTAATCATATACTCATTTACTAAGTTTCATACAAGCATACTTATTCATTCACACCACATAACTCTTCATACATAACACCACATTGACTTTGACCGTCCGGACTTAGAATGATTGCCGAGCTATGGCAGGTCGTGCACTCGTGGTGGCTTCTACTGCTTTGCAAAGCCATTGCCAATGGGTTTCACCCTACCACACTCACGAGGTTAGTCCGTTATCACTCACCTTGGGCCATACTGGAAGCACCCAAGACTAGGACCTCCTGCTACTCCTCACCACATGGATCAATCCTCTCTACTTGAGAATGAAAGACCATTGGAGTTTCAGGATAACCCCCAAGACTAAGTGATGGAAGCAGCCTCAATCTTCAAGATTGGAGCGGCTCCTTGGACAGAATGACGCAGCGGAATGAAGAATGGTTTGAAGGTGTTCGGCGCATGCAAGGTGTTTGTCAGAATGCGTGACAATGTTTGGATGTGTGTGTGAGGTAGAGTTCTAACTCAGATGGCCTTCCAACGGGGAAGGGAGCTAGAGGAAGACAAGCTAAAATAGTTTTAAGCAATGAACTTGAGAGAATGGCTGGATTTCAGCAACATTTCATTATCAAACTCAAGTTATCTTTTACAAGGGATTAAGCTCTCTTTTATAGGAAGAGAAGCTTGAGAACGTGGAATGAATTCTGCATATTTACAATGTGCATAAGCTAAGTGACATGTGCAGGAGCTGCTTCCAAAGGTGGCCATGTGTTCCATGTGGAAAGTGTATGCACGTGAAGAATGCTACACGGCTGGACATATGTCACATGGAAAATGTTGAAATCATGCTCCAAAAAGAAGAAGCTCCATGGCTTAGTTGTCTCCTTTGTACTCCCTTGATTGGTCAGCTTTTTATGATGTGTATGCATACTTTCCCACCTTTATTTGTGACCTACAAAACAAGGTAAAAGTATTTAGTTTAAGGAGAAGTATTTATTCTACTTCCCTTTCTTTAGTCTTAGTTTAAGTTGATACTTCTTTTGGATGGGAAGTCCCTAAAGGGGTTGTCATCATTCCCTCCCTCTTTAAAAATGATTTGTCCTCAAATCGGGAAGAAAGAAGCATAACTTTGGTTTGTGTGTTCCTCCGGGATAAAAAATATATCTACAAAAGATAGCAAAAATGAGTATGATGAAGAAGATATAAGCAAAAATAAGAAGACAAAAGAAAAGTCTTGTATTTTTGAAAAATATTTTTGGAAATTTAGGCTTGGAAAAATGGAAAATTCCATAGTCCCAAGTTATTTGATTTTTATCTTGAGTTACTTGTTTACACAAGGGTAACATTAACTCAAGGTTTGAATTGCCATATTTTGAAAAGGATTGCATAGAATATGGGATGGCAATTGATTTAAAAGAAAAATGAATAATGGAATAGTGCACAATAATTGGAAAAGAAGTAAAGAATGAGAACCCTTCCCTTTTAGGTTCCATGGTAATGGTAAGAGTAGGAGTTGCCATCATTAGCAAGAGCTCCTTCTCTATATTTTCCCCTTGCATCTTTTATTCTTGTCTTTTCTTTTCCTCTTCCCTTCTCTCTCTTTCTTCTCTCTCTTTCTCCTTTCTTTCTTCTTCTTCTCTCTCTCTTCTTCCTGTTTCTCTTCTTCTTCTCTCTCTCTTTCTTGTCTCTCTTTTTCCGTTCTCTCTTCTTCTTCTCTCTCTCTTTCTTGTCTCTCTTCTTCCTGTTTCTTTTCTTCTTCTCTTTCTCTTTCTTGTCTCTCAACATCTCTTTTTAGTTTTAATTCTATTTGCTTAGCTTGTAGCTCCTTAAGGTTAATCTTAAATTCTAGTTCTCTAATAAGGAAACCATTGTCATTTAAGCTTTCAAGAAATATTTTTCCTTCTTCAATGTAATCTCTCAAGAATTGAAGGTTTCTCTTAATATGTGAAGGCACAAACTCTTTTCTCATGCAAGATTTTAATTCAGACCAATCATGAATGGGAGATTTTCTACCTATCCTAACATGATATTGTCTCTCATCCCACCACTCTCTTGCTTGCATTTCAAATCTAGATGTGTAGAGACTAAGGACATAAGATTCACTATTGCTAGAATGGAAATAGGATTCAGGTTTACTTTTTCTAGCAATAAATGGATGCATGTTATTAATGTCCTTTTCCCAAGCTAGGTATGTTAATGCACCAATATCTGCTCCAAAGTATGGAATATTTGCCCTAGCTTGTTTATACAATTCATCCTCAATCCGATCAAATTCATGAAAGGAACAAGTCCTTCTTCTAGCTTCATCAAGTTTTCTTTTAATTTCTTTGAAACTAATGGATTGATCAAAACTAGAAGACCAAGATGACCTATATGAACAAGAAGACGGATAGGAAGTATAACAAGACATCAAAAACTCCCAGGAAGGAGAGGTGAGTCACAAATGGACAAGCTTAAGAACCTTGTCCTTCCTAGCCAGAGTGTCTTTGGTTGTTTCTTACCTTAGTGTCTAGGTAGAAATCTTTCAAAAAAAAAAAAAAAAAAACTTTTTAAATGCAAGAATGTTATGCACCTAGAAACCAAATGAAGGTTTATCTATATGAAATGCGCTCCTAAGTACCACAGAGACTTAAAACATAAAAGTCAACAAGCAATGTAAAGTAAAGCAAATGGAAATGAATGAGACACGATCCTAAGTGAAAGTACAAGTGACACTTGGAGCCACTTAACACACTTTCACACTAAGAAGTGGAAACTAAACTATTACAATGTTCAATGGTGCTCTTGGAATTGCTTGAAAAGCATTTTTCCAAGTCACTTTAAGTTGAAAATGAACACAAAATTGAAAGAAATTACAAAGGTTCCGTGATACCAAGCCAAGTACAATTAAAAATGGTTACAAATGAACAACCAAGTGTGGCTGCTGTTTCAGATTGCTGGACTGTCAAAATTGCTGTGTTTTTGCTGTTGCCATGGTGCTGGAACAACAAGGATAAAGTGCTCTTAGAGTCCAAGCTTATGGCCACTTTAACAAGTCTTCCACTCCCTAAGATGCTACCCCTTTGGAGAAACAATCTGGATGGCTAAAACTTCACCACAGCATCACACATCCATACAAAAACCAGCAAAACCGTGAGCATGACAATATTTCACTGCACCAAATATTTCTGTCCAAACCAGACTGCACCTTGGCATTTTATCAAACAGGTTAGGTGCATAATTTCCAAACAATGTAAAACAAGCAATTAAAGGCTGGCAAGGAAGGCTGGCACACAAAATGAACTTAAGAGATTCTCTAGAAAGGATTAAGAAACCAAGAAAATCAAAACATGTTGCAAAGACATCGAACTCAATGATTTCAGAAAGTTGGCAAAAGTGTTTGACAGAATGCCTCAAAGAAAAACCAGTTTTGTGGCCAAAAACTGGATTCTGGTGCAGCAAATTTCAAAACTGGATTGTACTGGTCCAATTGCTTTTTTAAAAACTTGTTTAATGATATTTTGATGTATGATTCAGCATTAGTGGTACCAAGCTCTTGCTACAATCTAAATACCAATGGCAAATGCACCAAAACAGATTCAAGCTATGTGTAGAAACTGAAATCTGGCCGAAAACACTTTAAAATGGATGATTTGAGAGGCAATTTTTCACAGCTATGTTTAGACTCCAAATTTGATGATTGGATCAAGTTTTTATGCATTATTTGAAGGTGTTTAAACTGTCAAAAAGCAAAGAAATATGCAGTAGCAGAAATTGACTAGTTCACTTCCAATTTCAACAAAATGTGATGCTTGGATGGTGATTTTGCATATGGACTGAAAAATGACCAATTGAACAGTGTGCACAAGTTTCAAATGACAAAATAAACTTGCACTAATGATAAGAATGCACTGGAACAATCAGATTCATCAAATGGTAGCAGTTGTAGCAAAAAATGCAGCAAAATTTGATGGTTTAAAGGGGAATTCTGCATATAGGCTTCTTAAAGACCATTTGAACAGTGCACACAACTTTCAAATGGTAAGATAGATGTGCACAAACGTATAAACAACATAGAAACACACAGCAAGAACAATTGACAATGGCAGTTGCTTAAAAATGCATAAAAATAAGGCAAAACTGCAACAGACTTGGAAATTCATGTGAATCAATGTTGGATGGATCAATAAACATGTAGGAAAAGTCCTAAGAAACTAGATCTAGCTTGAAAATGTGAGCTAGCAGATGTTAAATGGCCTAAGACAGAGCAAAGAAATCAGCACGGTGCAAAAACTTGTGGAGAATACTGTGGCAGTTTTGGAAACCAGATTTTTGACCAACTCAACTACTGTTTTTGAAATTTAGTGGTGAATACAGATTTCTAGCACTTGAAACATGTATAAATTCATCAAATAAACTTGTCTCAAGCATTAGAATCAATAAATCTGGACAAAAATAGTGTGCACATGATCAAACCACACATGAATTTTGATGCAGAATTTGAAACCAGATTGTGAGGAACTCAACCAATCATTTTGTTATTCTGTGATGAGTATGAGTTGCAATCACTTTAGAAACATTTAAACTCATTAATCAGATTTGGTCAAAGCTTGAAACACCAGAAATCTGGACCAAAGCAAATTATAGCAACTCAATCTAGAAATTACGATTTATGGAAATTTGGTACTGGAATCAAAATGTGCAATGCTAATTGGCTCAAATGATCACAGCTGGACATGATGTCATTGCTTTATATGATCAACAGAGAGCTAGCAACTACTTAAGGCACAATCAAACCGAAAAAGAACAAAAAAATAAAGCTGAACAGAATCCAAACATTAATGACAGAATAACACTGCAAAATAGTTTGCACATGACCATGACATAACTGGAATGGATAACGAAAGCTGGATTTGAACTCAAATAAAGAAATGCACTGATCAAAATGAGCAACAATCACTAAGTTGATACTTCTTTTGGATGGGAAGTCCCTAAAGGGGTTGCCATCATTAAGCTCTTGCATTCATTCTAAACTTACTTGAATCTCAACAAGAGAATTCACTTTGGATCACAACATAAGGCACCACCATGTAACCTCCCTGTAAGGTCCATGGAATTATGTCCATAACATAGGGCACCACCATGTAACCTCCCTTTAAGATCCATGGAATTACGTCCATCAACCATACTTTTAAACCACATACTTTGAAATCACCAACTTTCCCTTTAAAACATAACTCACAACAATAACCAATGATATAACATAATACAACTCCAACATACTTCATAAGGCACTCAATGATTCATTTAAAACAACTTAGAACTATAAGAAAAGAGTGAACTAGACCTGGGCCACTCGCACAGCTCACATATTCGTAGAGCGAATCCAGATGTTTCTCGCATAGCGACCCGACTCGCTGTGTGAGTCCTCAGTCAGAGACTTACTCCTCATAACCATTTGCACAGCGATTAACTTTGTTGTGCGAATAAACCCTTAATTGAATCAGACCCTAAACTCCTCGCATAGCCTCCCAATTCGCCATGCGGATCATCAAACAGAGAGTAACCCTCCCAAACCATTCGCACAGCGAACCCATTCGCTGTGCCAAATGCCCTGGCAGAGAGCATCTCGCCAGGGTGACTCGCTATGCGAATCCATTCGCATAGCGAGTCTGCATAATCTGCAGAACGAAATTCTGTAGAACGAAATTCTGTAGAATTATGCAACTCAACCAGCCATTACCAATTCTAACCATTTTTTCCAACTTCTAACGCCCTTAGATTGTTTTATATACTTAATTAGACTTGACTAAGTGATTCTAAACCTTCTCAACTTCATTATAAAGTGTTTATAGATCAATTCCTACTCTAGAACATCAAATTCATCAACTTAGGGACCCAAATCACAATCTACCACTTGTGATACAATTCTTAGTAACTTAGGGACTCTAACAAGTCCCAAACAACTCACTTAGACCCTCTACATTGACCAATTGCACACAGAACACCAAAATCAAGTTTTCACTAATTCACTTCCTCCAAATTGGGTTCTACACCAAGAAAACTCTACCTTATGATCACAACACACTCCTAAGTCAATTCTCCAACATTTCCAAGCATTAAAACAAACTCAACTAATTTATAAACCATCTCAACTACACCAAATCAGACCAACAAACCTTTCTCACCATTTCTCTACCTTAAACTTCCATTTTCTACTACCAACACAATAACAAAGGTTACTCTTTTCTTATAACAGTCCAATTTGTATAATTCAACTCATCAACATAAATTACAACATCATCAATATACATACAACAGAGTTTTGCACATGAACACATCCATCAACATACCAAACATACATTTCACCCACTTACTACTAACACAACATCATATTTTCCATATACCCGAATATCATGAATCTAGCTCAATCAGTTCATAAATCATACAATACCAAACATACACAGTAATTACTAACTAAAGAAATTCTAGCTTCCCTTACCTCCGATCAACAGCACAGCTCACAAAAACCCCAACAGAAGCTTGCACCACAAGGAGACTCTACAAAAACATATAACTCACCAATTGGTGATAGGAAAACAACCTTAGAACCTAATTTGAGTTAGAAGTTGAAGAAGACAACAACTCAACACATGCAACCAGAAGAACTCTTTGCATGATTACGGTTAAAGAAGTACGAGAAAAGAGGAGAAATAACTTACCGACTCAGAACAAGAAATTGATCGGTCAAGATTGTTGCCCTTGACGCCAGGATCGTCTAGGCACTTCCTGATCGTCGAACAGATAACTCAGTAAAGAGAAAATCTAGAGAGAAGGCAGAGAACTCTAGGTGAATAGTGTTCTAGAGAGATAGAAGTGTTTTAGATAATGAACCGAGCTTTAGAAAGTTCTATTTATATTATAGGATTATTTTAAAGTAACTTGCTCGTCTCATTATTTTAATACACTTATCTACTCTAATACTCTATTTTCTGGGTTCTTACAAGTCCCACATTGTTGTGTCTTGATCTTTTTCTCTTTCTCTTTATCTTTGTTAAATTATTTGCGTTTGATTATTGATTTCAAGTTTCAAGAACTCATAAAGACTTCAAAAAGGGTTAAAACCAATTTACCCTCCCTCTTGGTTTGAGATATAAGGCTTAGCTTTTCTAACACACATGATCCTCACGATTCTTGGAGTAGATGAGTATGTCGTCTATAAAGGCCACAACAAACTTATCCAAAAAAGGCTTGAAGATTATGTTCATATAGTCCATGATCAAGGCAAGAACATTATTCACATCGAATGGCATAACTACATACTCATAATGTCCATACTTAGACCTAAAAGCAGTTATCTAAACATGTTATGCTTTGACCAAAATCTGGTGATACCCCGACCTTAAGTCTATTTTGGAAAGCACAACTGCTCCCATGCAACTGATCTAACAAATCATCTATTCTCGATAAGGGATACTTGTTCTTGATAATTATCTTGTTCAACTATCTGTAGTCGATACACAACCTGGAGCTACCATCTTTCTTCTTAACCAAAAACATAGGTGCTCCCCACGACAATACACTTGGCTTAATAAACTATTTTTCTAGCAACTCTTCAATTTGTTTCTTTAGTTCCACCAATTCAGTCGGAGCCATCCGATAAGGTATAATTGATATTGGCCCTACTCTTGCTACTAGATCAATCAAAAGCTCTACTTCTCTCTAAGGAGGTAATCCTAATACTTCCTCAAAAAACATGTCAGAAAACTCATTCACCACTGATAAATCCAAACTACCACGTTCTTGCTAACGTCTAGATGCATAAGAACAACAAAGCATCTACTACTCTCCTTAACCTCATGCCACACTTGGTGTGATGACAACGACTCTGATTCTTCCTCACTAGGAAACAACTACTTCTTGTTACAATCAATAAGAATGTGATTGGTAGTTAGCCAATTTATCCCTAAGATCACATCCAACGCTTGAAGAGGTAGGCATATTAGATTCGCCATGAATTTATGCCCCTCTACAACAACTAGACATTTGGCACACAACGTCGATGTCTTAATCAATCCAAAGACTGGAGTTAATACCATCAGATCATACTTCTCTAACAATTAGACCCAACTCGTGCACACAAACATTAGTCACAAAAGAATGTGTCATCCCAAAATCAAACAACAAAAAACTTAGTACACCCAACACCTACAGGCTACATAAGGAAAAACTGCTTTGATACCAAATGTATTATCCCAAATTTTCAATAGTATTAATACTAGAACAGTCATAAGAAAAACATAAATAAACTTTTACAGTCATTCAAACTTAACCATAATAGTATAACATATACTAGAAAAGAGAATAATATCTTTACTAACAAAACGCCTTACACTAGAAAGTTAAAGTGTTGTTAGAGCTATTATCAAAAGATCCTATATACATCTATAAATAGATATATACCACATCAATAACTAAGAAGACTAAGGTTGGTCTGCTGCTCCGTCTCCGCCTCCTAATATCTGATCCAGAGACAGCTCCTCATCTGCTCTCATCGCCTCTTAACACATGCAAAGAGAACCCCTACGCATGAATCTGACCAAAGAATCAAAGGAAAAGGAGCATAAACTTACTTGCTTTATAAGGAAAAGTGATCGGATAGAAAAGTAAGGATTCTTCACCGTGAACACTTAGATACCTTCTGATCGTTAAACAGTTGGTCTAGGCGTTACAAATTGTAGAGATAATGTAGACAAAGCTAAGAGAAATGTTTTTAGAGGAAATGTAAGTGTTTTAGATTTTGAGACGGGTTTAAAAATTTCTATTTATATTATGAAATTATTTAACTTTAAAAAAATATTTAGTCTCATTATTTTAAAACACCTCTCAACTCTAATATCCAATTTTCTAGGGTCTTACATTAAACATAAACCATATTTTTTTTTCAATCTAAATTACCCAAAGAAGCAATGTTTTCTTGCAAATTCTCTTTATAACTAATCAAACGAATATAGAAAAAAAAAATTCAACACAATTTAAAAAATTTTAAAATTTAAATGTGTCGTTCAAATGTTGTAATATTTTTACCTTTCGGATGTTTAACCTAATATAATGAAATTGTATTATTTATGTACTCAAGTTTATGTTTATGTTGTTCAATGTTGTTTCCTGCAAATGTAGTAAGAGGCAAGCAGTAATACCCTATTCGCTTTATTTAATTGTTTGACTTCCTGGGGTTGTTCATTTCTATTATTAAATATCCTATTTACATTTTTTTTTAATTTTAAATTATTTTTCATGTACATTACAAATAAACCTGATAATTACTATTATTGTTAATAGTAAAATAGTTTATTTTACATCTTTATACATTTTTCTCATGTAGATATATCAAATTGGACATAATAAAATAAAATCATGATAAGTTGATATTTAAGTATGTATAGTGCTTATGATCTCACCTACAAAAATGTCGTCATGATATCTATCGGATATTTATAAGAAAATATTTGCGGATTTTTCTATACATGTATATGTTGATATTTTATGTCTAATTTTTTTTTAAAAAAGTTAAATAAAATTGTTTAAAAAAAATTAAAATGGGAACTTAAATAAATGTTTTAATTTTTAAACTACAATTCAAATAACATAATCAATAAAATATTAATACAAATAAGTTTGATTTTCTTAAAAAAATAAATTTAAGAGAATTACCTCAAGATATAAATTTTTAAAATTAATATTTTATAAAATAATTTTATTTTTATAGATCTAAATAAAACAAATAGAAATATATAAAGTCAAATTTTAAATTACTTGAAAGCAAAAAAAAAAAAAAAAGGAAAAA
>JAHCHA010012249.1:0-18443 GCA_027742795.1 Vigna hirtella | reverse complement strand
AAAAAAAAAAAAAAAAAGGAAAAACAAGGAACTATACTAAATCAATGATAAGAAAAAATATGGATACAAAACATTAAATCACTTAAATTATTTTTTGTTATTTCATTCAAGAAAAACATGAAAAACTTTGAATAACATGTATAATCAAAATTCCTCATTATATTAAGAGATTTATTATTAAATATCCTCTCACATTTAAAAGAAGATCTTTGTAACTCATTAGTGCTAGTTTTCTCGAGAATTGAATATTAATTCTTTTTTGGTGGTCTATTCCAATCGAATTTTCTAAAAGTTTGAATTAGTTCATTATCTTTTTTGTATTAAAATCTTCTCTCTCATCAAATATATTAATCTATTTAGAAATAAATTCCAATCTTTTTGCAAAACAAGCTTCTTTCTTTATACGTTAAAAAGTTAGAAATTATCTTAAAATTATTGAAACTAATTTAGTTGTTGTAATCCTACAAATTGTTTACCGTTGAAGTCAGTAATTCCTAAAAAGACATATTAATAAAAAAAAATCAGATTTAACTTACACATTATCATTAGAAATATCTAAATTATTAATAGAAAAAGATTCCTTCTCAAGCCCAATATTTTCAAAATTAATGACTACAAGTTCATGTTGTGACTAAATAAGAGACATCACCACAATAGGCTTAACTGTATAGGAGGCTAAACCACTAGACCACATACTACACTATAGTACCACATACTCCACTAATAATTTTATTTGGATATCCTGAATTTGAAAAAAAAAAATACTCATAATATTTACTAATAATTATTAACAACGGGGACCCACAAAAAATACTACGATACCTCTCTACTGATCCCATGAACAAGTGAGAAACTAAATAATCATACTCATTACTTTCCATATCCATTAATAATGACTATTTATAATCGGAAAGAAATTTTACTCGCAAATGTATAGGTGTACATTTTTTTTAATCCTAAATCACACCTCTATCCCTTTTACAACTATAAAATTATATATTTTATCGTAATATAATATTTTATTGAATAAATCAGGTGCAAAGTAGATATTTTTAATGAAGAACGTTAAAATATATTTTTCTAATAAAATAAACTTGGACCTTAATTACGCCTGGCATTTTGGTAGGACCGGTCACATCACATATCCCACAATATTACATCAACAAAAAGAAAGACAACGCCAAAAACAACCCACCGTGTTGAAAGTTGATACTCCGTTGCCAGCCATATCAATGGGACCGCCCTAGCTAACCACCAAATGAACAACAATAATATAATCATAAAACCACTAACTTTGCTTTCAAAACTATCAATATGTTTATAAAGAAATGAAAGAGTGATTTGGAGAACCAACCGATTCACATGATAGATATAATCAATTACTAATCTAATAAGAATCATTCCTTATTCTACTGTGTAACTACCATCATCACAAATGCAAACCAAAACAAGAAACCTATTATGTATTGATGTCATCTTGATTTCCATAGTTTATGCTAGGTCACTGACTCTAGCATACAAGCCAACGACTCCTATTGTTTGTGTGCTAGGTCACTGATTTCCATAGTTTTTGTATGTATACCATTTGAGCAATAAAACTGAAAAATGGATATTAAATGATCTAATGAATGGTCTGAGAGAAACAATCAAAATTTACAAAGGCAACAAAAACCAGTATCTCAATTTCCAACCCCACCTATGCACACTTGGAAGTATAGACCAAAATATGTAAAGAATCCTAATTGCCCCAAAAAGCTGTTATAACTGCTACCATGGTTTAAGGTCCCCCACAGGGCCAGCAGTCCAATTCAAGACCTTCTCCCCTGGTTTCAAGAAGACACTGCGGTCGTGAGGCAGTTTACGAGCAAGGCCATTCAAAACTTGATGGAAAGCATCTCCCGGTTGCGCTGGTTGAGGGAACAGCATAGCTTGCTTCATGGAAGGGTTGGCAAGTAATCTCTGCTTCCTCAAGATAACTTCTGGTGGAATAGATGTTAATATAGTGTCTAGTTGAGGTACATCTTTTTCATCAACATATACACCTATATCTTCCCATGGGATTGCATCAGCAAATGGAAGAACAATATCATCTGCAATGATCACTGGGATGCAGCCAAATATCACAGCTTCAACCAGTCTTGGGCTCCAAGGGGCCCATCCAAGTGGACACAAGCAGAACACAGCTCGCTGCATGTCCTCATAGTATGTTGTTGGATGCTCTGTTGAAATGTCAAACAGAGGATTGTCCTTAAAGTTCTCCCACACTGCTGCTCTTGCACCTCTGTAACATACCAAAGTCCAGTCAGTTTGAGCCTTCACCATCGTTTTGTTGTTTTTGCTATGAAAGCATGAAGACATGGAACCAAACTTCATGCATGATTAAATTACTTAGTTTTCAGTAAGATTACTAGAAAGAACCAATTATAATATGAATGTAGTTGATCTAATTAAGCTTGACTAGTTTCAATAACTAAATACTAAATAAATTTTAAGTCAAAGGATCCAAGTTAGCAGTCTTATGCAAACATGATAGAAAGATAAATGAAAACTAACAACCCTCACATGTTACATGTCCAAATCCCCTCCATTAAGTTTGTGGGGTGTAAAATATTAGACCTACCTTGCATAGTAGCCACCTTCAGGGTCATTTCCAACATCATAAAAGAGTCCTCGGAAGTAAACAAAAATGGACCTAGGCGTCTTTTCAGGAATGAGGTGAGCGTGCATTTTCTGTGGAGGGGCATATGGAGGAATGGTGATGGAGCCCTCTTTCAGGCAAACATGATTCCTCTGTCCAAATGTCTGAACCAAGGTAGCACGCTGCAGCAATGGAAGAATTCCTCTTTCTATTGCTTTCTCCTCCTGGAACAAAATAACAAGGTAAAAATGCTTGTTACAATATCCATGTACAGCTTTAATAGTGGAATTCAAGGTGCTTCTCACCAAACTCAGGATGATGTGTTTGAATGCTCAATTGAACTAATAGTTGTGTAAATAACAAAATTGAAATGGCACACTAAATTTCTTACTTGATAATGGAAGCATGCTCCAAAGTCATGAGGGGTTACAAAGAAATGATCTGCCCCTTCTGTCCTGTTCCAGTAAGGCCAGTTTGAAGAAATAAGTTGTATGGCACTTCGCATCATTCGTGGAGACTTGAAAGGTAAGGGGAGGCCATTTGGTGTCAAGTCACAAGTGGTGTATACAGGGGTGTAAAACCAATCAGCTTCTTCCGGATTAAGGGTTCGGACAGGGCTAGATAATAGAAACCGGTGCATAAAGATCTCAGCAGCAAACATATGAGTGAGGCATCTAGGGTCCTTTTGCAGAATTTTCTTATTATATTTGCTTGGAAGTTCATAAACAAAAACTTTTAACCTTCCCACTGGATCATCTTCTAACACGTCACCAGCACTACCTACAATTGGTTCAATCACAACATGATTAATACTCTCATTTCTTTACCTAACTATAATATAGCGGATTCTGAATCAAAATTGCGTAATGCAAGTCATTGAGAAATAATACAAAGAATCAAACTTAATATTAACCCCTTCAATTCCAAGCAACCAGGTGAGGTGTATATAGCAACTCTGCTTATGTGTATGTATCACCAGAGTTTTAAATAAAAATTATTTTTTCACCATACTCCCATTCCAACTGTTTAGTCATTGGATTTTTAATCCAACATACGCTACTTCCTGACAATCTGTATGACATTATGCCGAGTTGAATATAACACCATCATAACATCTAAGTACCAACACAGTTAGCAGCAGCATTCTTTCGTGATAGAAAATGCATGCAAAGTGCACTCATTTTTCACTTAGCTCACCTGCAAGAAAACGGGTACAGAATTATAAGGTTTTAAATAATGATTTTTCATTTAGATCTAATTAACCCATTAAAAAATGAGGTATTCTGTAGAATTTTGAACTTAATTTACATTAAAAAAAAATAGACACAAGGTTTTTTTTTTTTTTTGCTGTAATTCTAGCAGAAAAGAGAGGGATATTGTAAACCTACTTTCCTTCAGATTCCAGTGTCAAAATTTAAACATAAAAAGTATGGGAGAAACCCTTTATGTAATTCAGGAAGATCCCAAAATTTAGAAAGACAGTAACCTTCTGGTATTCTACCTTTAATAATGAAGAATGCTTGAAAAAAGGCGTCACTTCAACCTTAACTTAAAATGAAAGTCATTTTCTCCTCCCTTATCATATCAAGCAATAGAAAACACACCAAAGGCAACTGGCATAACAACCTATTTATATTCTTGGGTGAATTTGAGTACCAAGGATCCAGGGACCTACTAATATGTTTCTAAAATGCTCTAAATATATTTTCATAGCTCATCGGAAAAATATCTTTTGTAACCAATATCTTAAAAGCGTCTTCGGTGTGAACATATATGCTTCTTCCAATTGCTAGTACTGGAACATAGGAAGCTTGTGGCAAATGAAGAGGACAACAAAAATCTCTATGAAAAAAACTGGTTTTTCCTTTTCCTCTCCTCATACTATATTACGAAGTACTGCAGTACTAATAAAGGTTAGATTCAGAATCAGGCCACGGCATGATTTAAAATAAGTCAACAAAGGTCAACAAGATCTCGTGCCAATCCATATAACCTTACTAAAGTGAAAAATGACTAAAACACAACCCTAACTTGATAAACAGCCCTTTCCGGTGTACGTTTTCTTCAAATTCAGGGACCCATTTCAACACATAACTTATTGTAGCTGGCCCTAGATCCTCCTGCGCCAGATAAGAATCTGTTTTCGCATTGCCGTATATTACAATATAAACAGCTAGACAACACCAGTCCCTGAAATAGATCATACTACAAAGAATTGGGGTCGTGTGCATCCCCAAAATATCAAAACAGAAAATTTTTAGGACATGGTAATAATAATTTCTTAGCTAAATAGATATTTTCCGAATCAACCTAAAACCAAAGTAGATCTTAGCTAAATCCATCTCAACCCGCAAAAACACACCACAGAAAACCATAACAAGAAATTATAAACCATTAAGACAACAAACCGGAATGAAATTCACCAGAACTGAACTCTCTAAGACCCCAATCCAATGAAATCAACAAAAGCAAACCAATCCAATCAAATCAACAGAACACTGGATAAATCGACCACAGAAAGAATCTGATGAAACAAGTAGAAAGGAGGGCGAAAACAAACATTGAAGTACCCCACCTGAAATTCTCTCAGTTGGTTGATGTCGACCCAGCTCCACAGCCCCAATGGCAAAAACAGAAGAAGCCAAAAGAAGGCAAAGGAATCCCACCTTCCAAAAATCCATTCTTTTTTCTTTTTTTGTCACCCAGAAACTCCTTGATCCGATTAACCTCGTTGGTGTCTGCAACTGCAAAGAAAGGGAGCTGAGAATATAAGGCAAAAGAAGAAGTCAATTGTGGTCAGCAGAAGAAGGTGGCGTAGGCGATGGTTAAAACGTCACAAGGCAAAGTGGTTGCGAGAGATGTCTTCGCAGTGGAAGAAAGGGATGTGTGTTCTTCCCAGCAACAATGAGAGAGACAGAGAGAGATACGAAAATATTATTTGAGGGACCAAAAGAGAGTGAATTTGCTTTGAAGAAATAAGGACAAAGGGTTTTTCTTAGTGAAAGAAACAGTATGGAAAATGGGTTATTGCTGAAGATTGAAGAAGAAGAAGAAGAGGCTTTTGCCAAAATTTTCTGAATAAGTCTGGTTTTCTTTATTCACGGTTTGATAAGAGGTCCATCTCATAATACCATATTAGGAACCAAAATTCAACTACATCACGCGGTGAAGTTCAACCATTACTTCAATTTTGTTGCTTTTCCTTTTTACCCGAACGAGTGTGTATCACTGTGTTTTGAAATTTAACTATAACAGAACCACGTTCTTGATACAATTTGTTCTCGAATTTATTACCGCCATCAAATCAGTGAATTCAAGGTACTAATAAAAGTTTGGTAAAATAGTCTATTTGTCTCTTAAAATTTTCATTAATCCAGTTTGACTCACTTTTAATCCTTAAAAAATATAGAATAATAAAATTTAATTTCATAGGGAAAAAAATACTTAACATTAACTTTACTCATAAAACTAAACTAAACTAAAGTTCAATCATTACCCCTTCAGAACAATCTTTGGGTAATATTTGCTGTGTTTGAATTAGAATTTTTTTTTATAGCATTCAAGTAGTGTTTATTGATTTTATTTTATTATTATTATTCAATTTTTAATTATTACTAGTTTTATTATAATTTAATTATACAATTAAATTGAATTTTACCTTATTATATATTTAATCACATATCGTTATTAATACATTTTCCATATGTTGATTACTGAGGGGTACGTTAAAAAGAGTTAATTAATTTATACTTCTTAAAAAAAGTGTAAAAATGTTATCTTTTATATCTAAAACTAAGGTTACTTCTTGTTTCATTCATTGACATCATCATTTTTTAGTCACTTTCTTGTTCATTAACATACAAATTATTATCATGTTTGTCCATCCAGTGTTATGATGTGATATTATATGGGTAGTTTGTCAAACACTAGTGCAGAAAAAACATTTAACGTCACTCTTTAGATGTCCGATTCCCGAATATTCCACGTAAAAAATGATCGGTGACACTTCTGTAAATAAGTTAATGTTATAGACGTCTGAACCCCTGTGTCGGACGCCTAATGACCTGACAGGTAAGATAAAAGTTGCCCTGATCCATTGTTTTAGACGTCTGGGCCCCTATGTCGGACGTCTGAGGTCTATATAGACGTCCGAGCCCCAATGTCGGACGCCTAATGACCTATCAGGTAGCTGAAAAGTTGCCCTAATCCATTGCTTTAGACGTCCGGGCCCCCATGTCGGGCGTCTGAGGTCCCTATAGACGTCCAGGCCCCCATGTTGGACGTCTGATTACCTGACAAGTAGGCGAAAAGTTGCCCTGTTCCATTGCTTTAGACGTTCGGGCCCTATGTCGGACGTCTGATGTCCCTATAGACGTCCGGGCCCCATATATCAGACATATATAGCCTCCGCCAAAATTAAATTTTAAATAGACATAGACATCTGGGCCCCATAAGTCAGACGTCTGATGTCTCTATAGACGTCCGATGGGAGAGGACCCCAATGTCTAAGGTGTTTTATTAAACTTTGCGCGAACTCGGGGCAGTTATGCACACTATTCATCATCTTCCTCCTCGCGTTTTCTCTCTTGGCTTGGCATTTTCAGGTACGTTTTTCGTCTTTTGGACCATTTAAACTTACTTTTACTCCGATTAAATTAGTCTTTGATGGATTATCTTCCATTTGAACCGATTAAAATGAGTGTTCGCTGTGTTTTGGTGTAGTTTTGTTGGTTTCCTTGGGCGGCGATTTCTTCCGTTTTGGGCAGCTTTTTTTTTGCGTTTTCCACTCCTCCAATTCCTCCACTACGTTTGTAATCGGTTAAGAAGGTTAGCATTTTTGTTTAAAAGTTTTTGTCTATGCATGTTATATATTGTCTTTTCGGTATGTACATGTTTTTGGCATTTGGATATGCATGTTATTAACTTTCGAATATGCATGTTATTAACCGTCAAATTTGCATGTTGTTGGTTTTTGGATTTGCATGTTGTTGGCTTGTGAGATATACATGTTATTGACTTTTGTGTATGCATGTTATTGGCTTTTGCATATGCATGTTATTGGCTTTTGAATATGCATGTGATAAAGTTTTGTTGTGTTGTTATGATTGGTATGTTAGATTATTAGTATCTAATTGAGTGAAACTTAGTTCCCATTTGAAATTTAACACAAACGATTAATCTTTTAATCGTTTGTGTTAAATTTTGAATTGTTCGATTGGACAGTTTGGGAAAATTATTTTTCATAATTTGCTATAACATGTACGTTCGAGTTTATGGATAAGATTGACAAAGTTTCGGTTCAATATTTGTATTGTTCTCCGGATGCATATTTGATTGTGGTCATCCTTGACTACTCTCGTTTTGTGTATATCGGAGACCAATGCGAAATGGTGCCGAAATCTTATCAAATTTATGATGTAGACTTCTTTGCATGTGTCTTAGAAAATTATGAAAAATAAGTTTTCTGAATGGGTAGGGCCTGACCTTGTGAGAGTTAAAAAACTGAAACTGATGAAATATATTACGAACATAGTATGTGTTGAGATTGTTGATAGGGAGAGCACTGGTTTAGCTAAACCTACAATCTTAGAGCTTCTGGTTTTTTATGATGACAACACATTATCAATAGCACATGTGTTTATGTGTTACATGCTTATTACTTTCATGTTTATGATTATTTGAGAACATGTTTGTGTTGATTCTGTCATTGGTGCAATTCACTGTATTTTACATGAGATCTTATCTGTGAATGCATGACATATGTTTTAGAAAAGGAAAACCACATGCACTTTTGTTGAACTTATAATATGTGGCAAAACAACAGTTTTAAGTCGACTTCATTATGAAGTAAGTCGATTAAACTCGTGGCTTTGGACAAACTTTTTCAAAGTGTGCTGTGAGTATTTTTGGAAAGAAAGTTTATCAAAACTGCATTGAAGTGTTACAAAGTCGACTGTATGCGCAAGCTACTCGACTTAGTTAGTTATGTTTTGAAATTCTGTTAATGCTTGTGATATCTAACGACTATATTTTATATCTTTGACTAAGCATTGATTGTGAGTCAAATGTATTAAATGTGAAATCAATTAAGTTGGTTGAACTGCTACTAATTGTTATAATTGTCTGAGTATAATCGACTCTATTAGTAGCACAGTCGACTTAGGAGCGTAAGTTTTGTAAAAAACTATATATAGACGCGAATTTGATTTCTGCAGAGACTTTTGTGAATCTAACGTTTTGATTGAATTGTTTCAGATTATTGATCTCTGGTAGAACGTGCTAAAGCTCCAAGAGTCCATCAAGAAAGACCTAGGTGTTCATTCTTTGGTGATTGCTTGACGAGCAAGAATATGTGCGCATTGACTGATTGATCAACCTGCACTTGAGGTGTCTGATACGTGATCAACTTCTTCTCTCAATCTTGTGAAGATTGTGGTTGCCCTGTTGTGACTATAGGAAGAGAACGTGCGACATTCTGAACTTTGAGGATTGTTCAAAGTGATTAAAGACTGCAAGAGAGGGGACATCTTGCTGTTGTTCTTTGTTTGTATATGCCTATATTTTGATTAGAGGGTCAGAGAGGTGTTTTATATTTTGATGTGGAGGTCGCTATAAAAGCCTTGTTGTAAAAACCTTGATCATTATAGTGCATTTGCTTCTTGGGATTGGAAGGACACTAGATCTAGGCAGTTTGGTCGAACCAGTATAAAAACCTGCATTTGAATTCTCTATCCCTGCACTTATAATTTTCTAAGTCGACTTTACTTTTCACGTAGTCAACTATTTCCGCTGCACTTAAAAAATCTTATTCCTTGCGATTCAAGAAACTTTTGAAAGATCATTATTTTGTGGAAAAGATTTTTAAAAGACTCTGATTTGTGTGTTTCACCAATTCACCCCCCTCCCCCCACCCTCTTGGTACTGAAACTAAGCCATTTTATTTCAACAGTATGGATCGAAGATAGATGAATGAACGTCGCATCAGTGAAGAATATGAGAAGGGTGTTTCAAAGTTCTTACAATATGTTGAACAAAATGCTAAGTCTGTGAACGGGACATATTTTTGTCCTTGTGTTCATTGTCTTAATCAAACACTCTAAGACTTAGACAATATGCGTGATCATCTATTCATGTTCGGCATAATGAGAACTTATACCGTTTGGACCTGGCATGGAGAAGTACTGGACCAGCCTACCACGTCACGAGGAACAAATTATGTGGAAGAATGGATGACTGATCATTTAGAGAACATGATACGTGATGTTGGTGAAAATAATTTTGGAAGAGCTAATTTGTATGATTCTCTTAAACATGATTCAGAGAAATCGTTGTTTCCAGGATGCCCCAACTTTACACGTCTGTCTACAACTTTGAAGTTGTTTAGTGTGAAAGCAAGGAATGGATGGACTGATAAAAGTTTCAGAGTTGTTGAAGTTGTTGAAGGAGATGCTTCCAGAAAATAATACTATACCCATTAGTCATTACGAGGCCAAGAAAATATTATGTCCAATCGGACTCGAATATCAAAAGATGCATGTTTGTCCTAATGATTGTGTTTTGTACATAAAGGAGTTTGCTTCCCTAAAGTCTTGTCCAACGTATGGTTTATCCCGTTTTAAAAAGAAAAATGACAAAAACACTAGCGATGAAGGTAATGATGGTGCATCTGCTAAGGTGATGTGGTATTTGCCTATAATACCTAGGTTCAAATGTATGTTCTGTGTTAAAGAAGATGCAAAGAAACTTAAATGGCACGTTGTCGGAAGAAAGTGCGATAATCTTCTTCGATACCCAGCTGATTCACCACAGTGGAAGAAGATCGATGAAACATTTCCAGAATTTGGTGCAGATCCAAGAATCTTAAGACTTGCACTTGCAACTGATGGTATGAATCCTTATGGGAACTTAAGTAGCAAACACAGTTCATGGCCAGTTATGTTGATGATATACAATCTTTCTCTATTGTTGTGCATGAAGAGAAAATATGTGATGTTGTCCATGATGATATCGGGTCCTAGATAACCTGGAAATGACATTGATGTTTACTTGAAACCTTTAATTGATGATTTGAAAATGTTGTGGGAAGAAGGGGTTGAAGTGTTCGATTCTGATGTTCAAGAATCTTTTCGTTTGCGTGCAATGATGTTTTGCACTATAAATGATTTCCCAGCATAGGGAAACTTAAGCGGTTATAGTGTAAAAGGTCATTTTGCATGTCCCATTTATGAAGAAAACACTATTTACCTTCAATTGAAGCATGGTCAAAAGACAATATATACAAGACATCGAAAATTCCTTCCTCATAATCACCCTTACCGTAGATTGAAAAAAGAATTTAATGGAAGTGTTGAGGATGAGGTTGTGTGCAAACCCCGCAATGGTGAAGAAGTGTACAACGAAGTCAAAAACATTGACACTGTCTTCGGAAAACATCATAAAAGTACCTTTGCGAAAAACATTTGGAAAAAAAGATCAATATTTTTTAATCTTCCGTACTGGTGTAGACTTGATGTTAGACATTGTATAGATGTCATACTGATGAGTCACCATTTCTCATTATACACTTAGCTTCCAGCACCATATTTTGTTAGTGAATTTTGCTTAATTATCAATTATTCTTGCATTTTCATTATTTGGGCTCAATTGCAAGACTAATTCTTATTTTATTTAATTTGCATTATTTGGGCCTAATTATTTCAATCAACATTTTGTGCAGGAGAATCACGGTTGAAAGGTTGAGAAAGATCTGCTGAAGATGACCGAACGGTCTGCTAAAGCCTTGACCGAACGGTCTGCCAAAAACGTGAACGATCGGTTTGCTGAAGGATTAAACGAACGGTCTGTGAAAGATTACATTAAATGGCCGAACACTCCTCAACGAACGGCAGTGCATTTGTTCATTGAACCGAACGACATGAACCTTTCATGACCGAACGGTCAGCTACCGATAATGGGCGAGCACGGGAATGGAATTGTAGTGACCGAACGGTGAGCTAGAGCTTAAACCGAAAGGACGAGCACCATAAAACGAACGGTCTCAGCAATTGGTCTTGACCGAACGGTCTTGTGAAGACTGCACTGCACACCATTTCCTGAGCCTACAGACCATTGTTGACCGAACGGTATGAGCCTTTCATGACCGAACGGTCCGAACGGTATGAGCCTTTCATGACCGAACGGTCCTAACGGTATGAGCCTTTCATGATCGAACGGTCAGATGCAGTAACCAGAGGAACTTAGCAGCAATGTTGGAAGCACATTCTAGGACTTCAAGAGGATTGGCACGTCAATAGTGTAGCGTTTTAGAAGGTCATTGGGTTAAACTTTAGGACTTTGGGCCCAATTATAGGTCATTTTGTAGGACAAGCCCATTAGGAGGGCAATTTTAGTCTTTTGGTTATACAAAAACCCTAGAAAAAGCAGATTTCTAAAAAAAAAAAAGTCTCCCAGCGCCACTTGCAATTTCAGAACCAGGGAGCTCTTCTTCTTCCTCCCCTTTGGGGAGGTTTAGGTTTTGGTTTCTTTCCCATTTTCATGTATTGAACTCAGTCTCTTTGAAATTTTCTAGTTGAATCTGTTTCTCCACTCAAGTTTCTTATTCATTTTACGCTTTTACTGTTCATTGTGCTGCAAGTTTTACTGTTCATCATCTCTTTCAAGCTGCCATGGTAGGATTTTATTGTTCATGCTTTCTTTCAGTCGCTGGTTCCATTCAAGTTTGTGTTTCTGGGTTTGCGTTTTATGTTTAAGTTTAATTTGTGCATTCTAATTCACTGCAATTGCGTTTCTGCATTGTGCGCGTCTACTGTTCCTGCAATTGCGTTTCTGCTGGGTTTTGAATTCTGAATTCTGCACGTTTACTGTTTCTGCCTTTACTGTCATACCGTTCGGTCTCTATCAGACCGAACGGCTCCTTCATTTATGCTTACGTCTACCGTTCGGTCACTCTTTAGAACCGTTCGGCTTCTGTGTTCGTGCTTATAATAATTGTTGTTTAGAGACCGCTCGGTCTTAATGTTCATACCGTTCGGTCTTAATGTTCATACCGTTCGGTCACCTAATATCGTTCGTCCTTTTCCTTAGCTGTTTAAGTTGCTTTTACCGTTCGGACATACTTCTGTGTATGACCGTTCGGTCTGTTTGTTGTTGTAAACGACCGTTCGTCTCATGTCAGGACGTTCGACCTAGTTGCACAACTGTTCGGTCTCTAACTTCACTGTTAGAGATCGTTCGTCCATTTCTTTGTTCTGCTTTTTATTATCGTTGCTCTGTGACGTTCGGCTTGTCTTGTTCCTTGTCAGGACGCTCGGTCTTTAGCGACCGTTCGCTCATTTCCTTTTTCGGAGACCGTTCGGTCTCAATGTTATTACCGTTCGGTTTTTACTTCTGTGCAATTATAGTGCACCGTTCGGTCAGTGCTTTATTAGACCGTTCGGTCTTTTATATCACCGTTCGGTTTTAACACTTATGGTTAGAACCGTTCGGTTTTCTGCTTTCAGCTTTTTAATTTTGTTAGTTGTCTTTAACTTCCAATTTTAATTTAATTTAATTTTCCTTGGAAAAACACTTTCAAACCCCCCCTGATAACGGTTGAAAAACCGTTATTTTTATGCTTAAATTTGATACCAAAAGCAACCTTTAAGACTTAGAAACTAGCTTGAAATCATATTTTTGCTTTAGTTTTGAGAATAAGAGAGTTGAAAGTGAATTTAATGGTTGTATGCAAGATTCCCTTGATTTTGTAGGCTAATTGAATGATTTGAAAGAAGAATTGAAATACCGAATGATTGGAGTGCTGAAAAGTCAACCAGAAACCAGAAAAGTCAACCAGTCAACCAAAAAAGTCAACCAGTCAACCAGAATGCTGAAAAACCAACCAGAACGCAGAAAACGTGTGACCGAGTGGCGCTGAGCGGTAAAATACCGCTGAGCGGCACTTTTCAGGTGCAAAAATCACCGCTGAGGGGCAAAAACAGCAGCTGGGGGCAAAATGGATCATGCGGTATTACCGCTCAGCGGTAAAATACCGCTGAGCGCCATTCTAAGTGGGCTTGGACCGGTTTTCTTTTGTTTTTATGGGCTTGGACTTGTTTTATGTTATTTCTATGCCCTATTTAAGGACTTGCACGTCCTAGGGTTTGTATCTTTGGCAGAAACGAAGCAAACACTCTCTCTTCCACCCCTTTGAAGGAGGATCTTGGATGCTTAGGCTACCTTTTCACCTTTCTAGGGTTTTATCTTTCATTCTTCCATTATAATTCATCTAGGTTCACCATGAATATGGTGAACTAAACCTTGTATGTTTGTTGGGGAATCAATGTAATCTTTTGAAGCTCTCATATATGGAATCTGTTTTTACATCTTTTATTTAAGATCTATGCTTTCTTTCATCATTAGTTAGGGTTTTTCCTCTTTGCTTAATGCTTGCATTGTTTAACTCATTCGATGCATGATTATTGGTTTTGTCGATACGGGCGCGTACGGGGAAGTCTAGATCCGGGGAATTTCTCCCAATATTTTATTGGTTGTCGTTAAGCTCCTGCACTTATGAACTGATCATTAGGAATGCTAGGAATTGTATGAACTCGTGATTGGGGAGAAGCCTTCTAGAAAGGTACTTTAGAGAGTGGCATTAACAATGATGATTTGAATGTGAATTCCTAAAATATATGAGAGTGGATAAGATGAAATTGACCCCCAACAACATATTCATCAATATATTTCATTGAAAGTGTGTGTCTTTTGTTTTAGCCATTGATCAAAACTTCATGCATACATGTTTATTTTCTGTCTTGCATATAAAACCTCAAATATTTCGTCCTAAGTCTTAGCTAATCAAGAAATCACATAACTAAACTAGGCCGTGAGTCCTTTGGGAAGAACGATACTTGGTCTTACCAAGTTTTATTACTTGAACGATTCGGTCATACTTGCCGATTTGAAAACAAGTTTGTGACATCATATTTTGGTGTTCATAAATTTGTCCATCAAGTTTTTGGCGCCGTTGCCGGGGACTCTGGTTTAACTGGTTAATTTGTGTGATTATTGATTATCTTTGACTTTAATTTTGAATTTCTGTTTTTATTTTCTGTTTTTATTTTTTTGGTTATTATTTTATTTTATTTTATTTTATTTTATTTTTCTGTTTTTATTTTATTTTATTTTATTTTTCTGTTTTTATTTTTCTGTTTTTATTTCCTATCTTCTTATCTTTTCAATTATATCCTTTGATTTTTTTTTTCTATCTTTTTGTGCTAACAATTGTTTTTAGGGTTTTGTGCCTAATGTTTGCAGGATGCAATTTGGTCAAGAATTTAACTATATGGGCACTCAATTCTACCAAAGTAATCTCAACCAATGGTGGGAACCTCACTCAAGCATGGATCAAAGCCAATTTTGGCAAGCTGCCGGACAATTTGAGAACCAACCACAACAACAATGGCAGCAACAAAGCTTTAAAATCAACAAAGGGAAGCAAGAGATCTCTTCATTTAGACAAGGCATGGAAGAATCACTGGGGCATGCATGGGACAGGTATAAAAGCCTATTACGAAAGACTCCCACGCATGGATTTAACGAAGGAGAAGTAGTCCTAATCTTCCTTGGAGGTCTTGGTTCACAAACCAAGATGATGCTGGACGCCTCAGCTGGAGGCAATATCAAATGGAAGACTCCAGAGGAAGCCACAGAAATAATTGAAAACATGACTACTAATAACAATAAGTGGAACAGTGAAAGAGGAGCTCCTATTCAACAAAAAGGAGTTCTACAGTTGCAATCCAATGATGCCTTGATAGCTCAGAACAAGTTAATAACTCAACAATTGGAGAATCTCTCAAAGATACTTGAACAATTGCCACAAGAGTTAAAGACTGTTGCACAGGTACAATCCCAGTTGTGCGAATTGTGTGGAGGTGACCATATCAATGGTCAATGTGCCTTTCCAGTTGAAGCCGTAGAGGATGTAAACTACATGACCAATCAGTACCGTCAAGGGAGCTACAATCAAGGGTGGAAACCACACCCAAGTATTGGTCAGGAACAAAGTGGGCAAGTCGGACAAACTGGGCAATTTAACAAGCAACAGCAACAAACCTTTCTATCAGGAAGTTTGGATGACACCCTTCAACAATTTTTGAAAAATTCTGACGCTACTCAGAAAAGCATTGAAGAATCATGTAAAAGGATGGAGATGCAGCTTCATTCCATTAGTCAGAGATTGAATGATGAGGTTAATACTGAAGTTAACCCTAAGGAGGAAGGGCAAGCCATTATCACTGAAAGTGACAAGATTCTTGATGAGAAAAAAATAGGGGGCGATGAGGAAAAGATAGAGAGAAAAGAAAAAGAAGAATTGAGTGAGAGAAATAAAGATCAAGAAAAAGAGAAAGAAGTGGTTGAGAGAGAAGAGAGAAAGAAAATTTGTGTGAAAATAAAGAAGTTGAAAAGAAAAAGAAAAGGGAAGGAAAAAATAAAAGAAAAGAAAAAGAGAAAATTTAGGGAGAGAAAAAGGAAGAAAAAGAAGATGAGAGGAAAGAAGAAGAAATCATATGAAAAATCACATCCTCATCTAAAGAAGAATCATAGGAAGGAAAAGAAATTCAAGTGCTTTATGGAAATCTTCAAGAAATTGGAGATTAAAGTTCCTATGATTGAGACACTGCAACAGGTTCCTGGTTTGATCAAATTTCTAAAGAAGTTCAGTAGAAAGAAGAAGAAAAAGAAGAAGGAACATGAGCTTTATTGGGTCAAGCTAGTGACGTTAAAAGAGCGCTTGCTGGGAGGCAACCCAGTGATTTAAGAACTTTTAATTTTTGGTTTGGTGATGTAATTTTGAACTTTTGGGTATTTTTGTTTTTGTTATAAGTTTGTTGCAGGGTTTACATCTACTGATGGATGTTAGGCGGAAGAGTATCTACTGAAGGATACTATGTTTGTATACACCTACTGATGGGTGTTGGTAAGAAAGATTTGCATCTACTGAAGGGTGCTGGAGGATTTTGGGTCAGGCTCGTGACGTTAAACAAGCGCTACCTGGGAGGCAACCCAGTTGATTAATTTTTCTGTATAATTTTTGTTTTGATCCTGCTTTAGTTGCATAATAGGGTTGTGCATGAGTGATTTGAGAATTTTATTGCAGGGAGCCAGTAAGGGGTATGTTTAGGATGCATCTAGGTCAAGCTAAGAAGGAGAGCACTTCCCGCAAGTGCCGCTGAGCGGCAAACTACCGCTGAGCGGCAAACTACCGCTGAGCGGCAAACTACCGCTGAGCGGTAGTATCGCAGAAGGGGCTTGGGTTGCCCCTCAGCGGAACCCGAGCCCATTAGGGTATTTTTATACCCTAAGCTGCGCCTTAGTTTTTCTTTTCATACTCTTCTCTGCACACACACACTCCTACATACTTTTTCAAAGGATCTCTACAACTTTTTCCTCACCCCTCTTGAGAAAATCTTCCTTTCACTCACTTGCTCACTAGTTTTCCATCTAAGTTTGGGGTTGGGAGAGAGCATCATTAATGGGGCTGAGTTTTTTTTCAAAGCACTAGAGCAGGATTTGTTTTATTAATCACTTTTGTTTTTAGAATAGGATTTGATGTACTCAATTGGAAACTTTGTCTGTTATGATGGTTTGCTTATGATTGTTGTTTGATAAGTAATACCTGATGATGCTTTGATATTGATTGATGTTGAGAATGTGCACATTATATGCTTATACAGGTGGTTCACAAGCATTGTGAACAAATGCAAGATGTTATGATTGTGATTATGATTCTAAGCAGGATGTTATATGTGGAATGTGAATGAGCTTATATGTGAGGTTTTGAGCTCCAGAGTTGTTATTGTTGAATACTATTACTGTGAAAGCATGAATGACTTTGCCCAGGTTTTCTATGATTGAATTACTTGCTTGTTTGCATCATATGATCAAGGCCATTTGTTGATAACCCTTCTATTAGCCAAATTCATAAATTGAGCCCACTAAAAGAGAACACTATGTGTTATATCCTTTGAACCTCTAGCCTTGAACATGATTTGAAAACCCTTGTTGAAAAGCTTTACCTTGAGTTAAGTAGAAAATATTTTGTGGTATTGACAAATGTTCAAGTTTGGGGTTGTTGGAAAATAGAAAGGGAAATTGAAAGCATTGAGCTAAGAGCTAATAATTAAGTATGTGAAAAGAAAAAGAAAAAGAGAAAGAAAAGAAAAGAAAAAGCAAAGCTCAATGCAAAAGAAAGTTGGGAATAAATAAGAATGATTGTGTTTATATGTTTCTCTTAACTCAAGGGTTTTGTGATCTAGAAAAACCAATTTTCTTGTTAGCCCAGCCACGTTATAAGCCATAGAAAAGTCCTGGTGATGATGCTTGCTGGTAAGTGTTTTTGATTGTGGTTAAATGAAAGGCAAAGTTGATTCATGTGATATTGTAATAGTAGAGTGAATGAGTGAATATCTCCTATACACTTGTGTGTTTGAGTGAAACACTTTATCTAGTGAGGATAGATTCCATGAACACATAAGAACATCTTTGCTTAGTTAATTGATCATTCATGAAAATAGCATTTGTTGGATAGTATGTGTTTGAGTGATCACTAAAAGCATGTGCACATCTTGATTGAAGTCTTGATGATGAGCTAAATTGAGTATTTACTTGTCTTGAAAGAAGGATTTTTGAATGTGGTGAACCATTATATGGATTGATGGAAGATTGAGTTACATCTTGTTTGCTTGAGGACAAGCAAAGTTTTAAGTTTGGGGTTGTGATAACGGTTGAAAAACCGTTATTTTTATGCTTAAATTTGATACCA
>JAHCHA010012248.1:0-17448 GCA_027742795.1 Vigna hirtella | reverse complement strand
TAAATAATCAAGAAATCATATAACTAACTAGGCCGTGAGTCCTTTGGGAGAACGATACTTGGTCTTACCGAGTTTATTACTTGATACGATTCGGTCACACTTGCCGAGGGTTAAACAAGTTTTTGGCGCCGTTTTTCGGTGTTCATAAATTTGTCATCAAATGGTTGAGAGAAAAAAGAGAAAGAAAATTTGTGTGAAGATGAAGAAAGTGAGTGGAAAAAGAGAAGGGAAAAAGAAAGTGAGAGAAAAGAAAAAGAGGACGAGAGGAAAAAAGAAAGAATCATATGAAAAACCCCTGCCTCATCCAAAGAAGTATAATAGGAAGGAGAAGGAATTTGAGCGCTTTGTTGAAATCTTCAAGAAATTGGAGATTAAAGTTCCTTTGATTGAGACATTGAAACAGGTTCCTGGTTTTATCAAATTCCTGAAGACATTCAACAAAAAGAAGAAAAAAAAATATCCAGAAAGGAGAACACCAACATTGAAGATGGAACATGAGCTTTATTGGGTCAAGCTAATGACGTTAAAAGAGCGCTTGCTGGGAGGCACCCTAGTGATTTAAAAACATTGATTTTATTTTTTTATTATTTTGGTGATGTAATTTTTAATACTTTGGAACATTGTTTTATTGAGTTATGAGCCTACCAAGGCATAGCATCTTCTGATTGATGCTAGATGATTGAGTACCTACTAAAGGATACTCAGAAGGTACACCTACTGAAGGGTGATGGTAAGATTTGCATCTACTAAAGGGTGATGGTAAGATTTGCACCTACTGAAGGGTGATGGTAAGATTTGCACCTACTGATGGGTGTTGGAAGATTTTGGGTCAAGCTCGTGACGTTAAACAAGCGCTACCTTGGAGGCAACCCAATTGATTGAATTTGTCTTTGTTTGTTTGTTTTGGTTCTGTTCTAGTTGCATTATAGGGATTGATTGTTGAATGTTTGAGTGGTGTGAGAGACTAAGTGCATTGATTGAGTGAGAGTGTATGGAGTAAGTGGAAAATATATGAGATTTGAAAATTTGAGAGTTGAAGTTGAGAGGCATTGGTGATGGACGCTTAGGGCAAGCTAGGAAGAAGGAGATTGGATATCGCGCATGCCACTCAGCGCCAGCTACCGCTGAGCGCTGTAGATTTTCTCTTTGGTTTTTTTTAAAAGTTGGGCTCAGCGGGGGTTGGCCCATTAGGCATTTCTCTAACCCTAGGTCGTGTCTAAGCCGCCACTTTCAGCCTCCATTCTTCCCAAGCACTTTCCAAAGGATTCGCTCCACTTTTACCTTCATCCCTTTTCACAAAAACCCTTTCTCCACCCATTTTTACAACAATTCTCCATTCAAGTTTGGGGTTTTGTGAGAGCACTCCTTTTAGGGGTTAATTTCTCCAAATTCATTGAGCATTCTTCACGCATTAAGCATCTCCACCCAAGTAAGTACATGCATTTTACATTCTAGTATTTTGAAAGCATGATTTTGAATGAATATGGTTTTCTAAGCATGATTCTTGAGGGATTAAGATGTTTATGCATGATTGGATGAAATAATCACTGTTTGGACCGATTAAATTGCTTGATTAAGGACTGGAACTAGGAAAAATGCGTGTGGGTGGAGATTAGAAGTCAGCTAGGGCAATTATGCAGAAAAACAAACTAGTCGTCGCTCAGCGCCAGTTACCGCTGAGCGCGATTCCTGCAGAATTGTAATATGTAGGCGTTCTTGTTGTTTCTTTGCACAGGTGATGCTGAGGGCTTCTGTTTTGCCCTCAGCGATGATAGGAAGAGTGTGAGGAAGTTGTTTGTGGTTTAATAATTCTTAACAATACTTCTTGTGGCTTTGTCAATTGTGGTTGATGCTTGATGACAAATTCATGAACACCGAAAAACGACGCCAAAAACTTGTTTAACCCTCGGCAAGTGTGACCGAATCGTATCAAGTAATAAACTCGGTAAGACCAAGTATCGTTCTCCCAAAGGACTCACGGCCTAGTTAGTTATATGATTTCTTGATTATTTAAGACTTGTGAACAAATTGTTATAAGTTTCAAATGCAAAAGACAAAAAGTAAACATGTATGCATGTGATGATCAATGGGAAAGAGGAACACAAACACTTGTAATTATATGGATGAGTATGTTGTTGGGGTAATCAATTTCATCTTATCCACTCTCATATATTTTAGGAATTCATCATTCTTTTCATCAATGTTAATGCCACTCTCTAAACAACCTTAAGCCCGATGTCTCGGTGAAGAAAGCCTATCCTTAATTATGAGTTCATACAATTCCTAGCATCCCTAATAATTAATTCTGAAGCACAGAATCTTAAAGGCAACCAACCCTCATATCCCTATATTTAGGCAATACTGCTTTTGGGAGAATTTCCCCGGATCTAGATTTTACCGTATGTGTCCATATCAATAAAACCAATAATCATGACATCCAATGAGTTAAACAATGCATGCTTTGAGCAAAGACGAAAAACCCTAACTAATGATGAAAGAAAGCATGTATCATAAATATGTTGTTTAAACACAAAATTCCATATATGAGAGCTTCAAAAGATTACATTGATTCCCCAATAACAAGAAGAGTTTAGTTCACCATATTCATGGTGAAACGAGATGAAATACAATGAAAGAGTGAAAGAAAGAACCCTAGAAAGAGAAGAGGAGAGCCGTCACCATCTCCAATTCGACTCCCAAGGGGTGAAAAGTGGGTTTTGCGTCTTCTCCAGCCAAAGATACAAACCCTAGGACGTCCTAAAGCTTATATACTATTCTAAAAAATACAGAAAATTAGGTCCAAGCCCATAAAAGTAACAGAAAACCGGTCCAAGCCCATTTAGAATGGTGCTCAGTGGTATTTTACTGTTGAGCGGTACTAGCGCATGATCCATTTTGCCCCCCCCAGCTGCTGTTTTGCCCCCCAGCTGCTGTTTTGCCCTCAACGGTGATTTCGACACCTGAAAACTGCTACTCAACGCAAAATTACCGCTCAGCGCCACTCGATCGCAACTTTTTCTGCATTCTGGTTGACTTTTCAGCATTCTGGTTGACTGGTTGACTTTTTTGGTTGACAGGTTGACTTTTCTGGTTTCTGGTTGACTTTTCAGCATTCCAATCATTCGGTACTTCAATTATTCTTTCAAATCATTCAATTAGCCTACAAAATCAAGGGAATCTAGCGCAAAACCATTAAACTCACCTTCAACTCTCTTATTTCCAACAATTCAACAAAATCATGAGTTCAAGCTAATTTCTAAGTCATAAAGGTTGTAATTTACGTCAATTTTAAGTATAAAAATAACAGTTTTTCAACTGTTATCACAACCCCAAACTTAGAACTTTGTTTGTCCTCAAGAAAATAAGATGTAACTCAATTTTCCACCAATCCATACAATGGTTCACCACATTCAAAAATCCTTTATTTCAAGACAAGTAAATACTCAATTTAGCTCATCATCAAGACTTCAATCAAGATGTGCACATGCTTTCAGTGTTCACTCAAACACTTACTATCCAACAAATGCTATTTTCATGAATGATCAATTAACTAAGAAAAGATGTTCTTAGTCTTCATGGAATCTATCCTCACTAGATAAAGTGTTTCACTCAAACACACAAGTGTATAGGAGATATTTACTCATTCACTCTACTATTACAATGTCACATGAATCAACTTTGCCTTTCATTTAACCATAATCAAAAACACTTACAAGCAAGCATCATCACAAGGACTTTTCAATGGCTTATAATGTGGCTGGGCTAACAATAACAATTGGTTTTTCTAGATCACAAAACCCTTGAGTTAAGAGAATCATCTAAACACAACCATTCTTGATTATTCCCAACTTTCTTTTGCATTGAGCTTTTCTTTTCTTTTTCTTTTGCTTTTCACATGCTTACCTTTTGGCTCAATGCTTTTTATTTTCCCTTTCTATTTTCCAACAACCCCAAACTTGAACATTTATCAATACCACAAAATATTTTCATCTTAACTCAAGGTAAAGTTTTTCAAAAGGGTTTTCAAATTATGTTCATGGCTAAGGGTTCAAAGGATAGAACACATTGTGTTCTCTTTAATTGGGCTAAATTCATGCATTTGGCTAACAAAAAGGGTTTCCAATAAATGGCCTTGATCATATGATGCAAACAAGCAAATGATTCAATCATAGCAAACCTAGGCAAAGTCATTCATGCTTTCAAAGTAATAGCATTCAATCACAACAACTCTGGAGCTCAAAACCTCACATATAAGCTCATTCACATTCCACATATAACATCTTGCTTAGAATCATAATCACAATCACAACATCTTGCATTTGTTCACAAAGCTTGTGAACCACCTGTATAAGCATATAATATGCACAATCTCAACATCAATCAATATCAAAGCATCATCAAGCATTACTTATCACACAATAGTCATAAGCAAACCATCATAACAGAGAAAGTTTCAAATTGAGTACATCAATTCTATTCTAAAAACAGAAGTAAATAAGTTCACAAATTTAAAACACTATATAGAAAAGATCCTGCTCTAGTGCTGATAGCATCCATCAGTAAATGTTATCTCAGCTCCTCATCAGCCTCTGTTGTCATCTGTATCTTCCTCCTCTTCATTATCTTCAACATCCTTAAATGCGTCATCAGTATCATCATCTTCATCTTCCTCCATAGCTGAAGCTTCAGCTGCTCCAACTCTACTATCCAGTGCCTGCTCCTCTTGCCATGCTATCTTGGGCAATGAGGAAGTGTTGCTCATGCTTGCGGGAAAGGAACTTGCTGGAATAGGGTTGATCTAGTTCCTTCTCCTTCCTTTTGAATATTGTAGTCTTGAATCTCTTGTCCGATGAGGAGGCCATCCCTACATCAAACACAATTCATAAAACCACAAGAAACATCATTAAGTATTAGTAAACCACAAACAACACCCTACAATCAATCCTAATCACCGCTGAGGGCAATCAAAACCCCTCAGCGCAACCTAACCCCAAACTTGGATGGAACCCTAGTGAGAAAGTGAGTGGAATAGAGGTTTTGTAAATGGGGATCAAGGGAAAGGTGTAGAGAACTCTTGGAAAAGTGTTTAAGAGTGTGTGAGAGGAAAGAAATCTGAAAATAAAACCAAAACCGCACCCCAGGGTATAAAAATACCCCAATGGACTTCGGTCCTGCAAAGGGCAACCCAAAAACCCATGTTGCAATGATACCGCTCAACGGAAATTTCCGCTGAGCGGCACTTGCGTGACATACTCTCCTTCTTCCTAGCTTGCCCTAGGTCCCTTATACTCATGCCTCTCACTCACTTCATGCATTTAAGTTCTCAAATCACTCATACATTCAATCCCTAACATGCAACTAAAGCAGAATCAAAACAAACAAACAAAATATAGTAAATCAACTAGGTTGCCTCCCAGGTAGCGCTTGTTTAACGTCACGAGCCTGACCCAAAATCCACCAACACCCATCAGTAGGTGCAAATCTTTCTTACCAACACCAATCAGTAGGTGTAACAAACCTAGTATCCTTCAGTAGATACTTAACTACCTAGCATCCATCAGTATATGCTATACCCTGTAGAAAAAAAATTATAACTAAAACAAAAGTAACAAAAGTTCATAATTACATCACCAAACCAAAAACAAAAGTTCTTAAATCACTGGGTTGCCTCCCAGCAAGCGCTCTTTTAATGTCATTAGCTTGACCCAATAAAGCTCAAGTTCCATCTTCTTTTTCTTCTTCTTTCTACTGAACTTCTTCAGAAATTTGATCAAACTAGGAACCTGTTGCAATGTCTGAATCATAGGAACTTTAATCTCCAATTTCTTGAAGATTTTTATGAAGCACTTAAATTTCTTTTCCTTCCTATGATACTTCTTTGGATGACGAAAGGGTTTTTCATATGATTCTCTCTCTCTTCCTCTTGTCCTCTTTCTCTTTTCTCTTTTCTCTCACTTTCTTGTTCCTCTTTTTCTTTTCTCTTATTTTTTTCTTCCCTTCTCTTTTTCTACTCAACTTCTTTATTTTCACACACATTCTCTTTTTTTCTTGTCTCTCAACCACTTCTTTTTCTTTCTCTTCATCTTTATCTTTCTCACTCAACCTTTCTGTTTCTTTTTCCTCTATCTTTTCCTCATAAAAAATCTTGTCACTTTTAGTGATAATGGCTTCACCTTCCTCCCTAGGGTTAACTTCAGTATTAACCTCAACATCTTCCAATCTCTTAATTATGCGACCAATATGCATCTCTATCCTTTTACATGATGCTTCAATGCTTTTCTGAGTAGAGATGGAATTTTGCAAAAATCGTTGAAAGGTGTCATCCAAACTTTCTGATAGCGAGCTTTGTTGCTGCCAGTGTTGTTGTCGTTGGTTCTCAAATTGTCCGGCAGCTTGCAAATATTTCAAAGTGGAGATGGAAACTTGCAAAAATCGTTGAAAGGTGTCATCCAAACTTTTTGATAGAGAGCTTTGTTGCTGCCATTGTTGTTGTGGTTGGTTCTCAAATTGTTCGGCAGCTTGCCAAAATTAGCTTTGATCCATGCTTGAGTGAGGTTCCCACCAGTGGTTGAGATTACTTTGGTAGAATTGAGTGCCCATATAGTTAAATTATTGTCCGAATTGCATCCTGCAAGCATTAGGCACAAAACTCTAGAAACAATTGTTAGCACAAAAAGATAGAAAAGAGAAGAAATAATCAAAGGATATTATTGAAAAGATAAGAAGATACGAAATAAAAACAGAAAAACCGAAAAAAATCAAAACAGAAAATAGAAACAAAAAAAAAATAATAAGAGAAAAGCCGAAAATAAAAACCAAAAATAATAACAAAAAAATAATAACAAAAAAAACTGAAAAATAACCGAAAAAAAAAGGAAAAATAAATTCAAAACAAGTAAAAAATAATCAAAAATCACACAAATAGACTAGTTAAACCACGAGTCCCCGACAACGGCGCCAAAAACTTGATGAACAAATTTTCAATCCCCGAAAACGGAGTCAAAAGGTTGTTAACAGTCGGCAAGTGTAACCGAATCGTATCAAGTAATAAACCTGGTAAGACAAAGTATCGTTCTCCCAAAGGACTCACGGCCTAGACAATTATGGGATTTATTGATTAATTAAGACTTGTGAACAAATTGTTGTAAGTTTCAAATGCAAAAGACTCAAAAGTAAATATGTATGCATGTGATGATCAATGGGCAAGAAGAAACAAAACACGTGAATTGAAATATATGGATGAATATGTTGTTGGGGTTTATCAATTTCATCCTATCCACTCTCTTGTATTTAAGAATTCATCATTCTTTTCATTAATGTTAATGCCACTTTCTAAATTACTTTAAACCCGATGTCTCGGCGAAGAAAGCCTAATCATAATCACTAGTTTACAATGTCTTGTCTCCCTAGAAATTAATCATGCATTATAGTGAACAGAAGCTTAAAGGCAACCAACTATCATACTCCTATATCTAGGTTTGTAATATACTGTTGGAAGAATTCCCCATATCGTGATTTGTAAGATATCTCTCAATAACAATCCTAGGGAGAGAAGAGGAGAGCTATCACATCCCCAAATCGTCCAACCCTAGGGGTACAAAATCTCCTGATACTTACAAATCATAAGATTTATGCCATACATGAATAAAATATCACAAGCATTTGAGCAAAGGAGAATATCTCTAACAATTAATGAAAGAAAGCATGTATCATAAAATTGATCTTGAAGAACAAATTCCATACAAGAGAGTTTCTAAGGATTTACATTGATTCCCCAACAACAAAATAAGTTTAGTTCTCCATCGTCATGGAAGAACTAGACGAATAATGGAATGAAAGAATGGAAGAGATAGAAAAACCCGAGAAAGAGAAGTGGAGAGGCGTCACCATCTCCAATTCTACCCCTAAGGGGTGAAAAGTGTGTTTCTTCTCCGTCCCAGCCAAAGATACAAACCCTAGAACGTCCTAAAGCTTATATACTATTCTAAAAAATACAGAAAAGTAGGCCCAAGCCCAGAAAAGTGTCGCTCAGCGGCAAGTGCGACACCTCAGTTTTTCCCCTCAACTGTTGTTTTTGCCCCTCAACGGTGATTTCGGCACCTGAAAAATGGCGCTCAGCGGAAATTACCACTCAGCGCCACTCGGTCGCAACTTTTTCTGCACTCTAGTTGACTTTTCTGCATTCTGGTTGATTGGTTGACTTTTCTGGTTGACTGGTTGACTTTTCTGCATTCCAATCATTCGGTACTTCAACTCTTCTTTCAAACCATTCAATTAGCCTACAAAATCAACGAAATCTAATGCAAAACCATTAAATTCACCTTCAACTCTCTTATTTCCAACAATTCAACAAAATCATGAGTTCAAGCTAATTTCTAAGTCATAAAGGTTGTAATTGACGTCAATTTTAAGTATAAAAATAACAGTTTTTCAACTTTTATCAGGTGGCCACAACAGAGATGATTATTGGGATGTATGATACACCCCCAGCACATAGGTGGACCATGGATGAGTTTCATAATGTGGTGGCATGGCCAGAGGAGCAAGCCCAAGGTAGTAAAACTGGAGATGCTGAAGCTTCAGCTGTGGATGATGAGGATGATGAGGATGCTTTTGAAGATGCTGAGGATGATGAAGAGGAGGAAGATTCAGATGACAACATGGGTTGATGAGGAGCTGAGATAGCATCTACTGATGGATGCTATCACCTCTAGAGCAGGATTTGTTATCTTTTGTTCTAAACTCTGTTGAACTTATTTTCTTCTGTTTTAGAATAGGGTTGTGATGTACTCAGTTTGAAACTTTATCTGCTATGATGGTTTGCTTGTGACTTATGCATGATGAGTACTGCTTGATGATGTTTGGATATTGATTGATGTTGAGATTGTGCACATTATATCCTGATATACAGGTGGTTGTTCACGAGCTATGTGAACAAATGCATGATGTTGTGATTGTGATTATGATGTTAAGCAGGATGTGTATGTGGAATGTTAAATGAGCCTATATGTGAGGTTTTGAACTCCAGAGTTTTTGTGAATGAATGCTATTACATTGAAAGCATGAATGACTTTGCCCAACTTTCTATGATTGAATCACTTGCTTGTATGTGTCATATGATCAAGGCCATCTGTTGTTACCCTTTATTAGCCAAATGATTTTAGCCCAATAAAAGAGAGGACAATGTGTTCTATCCTTTGAACCCTTAGCTTTGAACATGATAGAAAACCCTTTTTGAAAAGCTTTACCTTGAGTTGAGTTGAAGATATCTTGTGGTATTGATAAATTTTCAAGTCTGGGGTTGTTAGGTGGTTTACAAAGGGGAATATGAAAAGCATTGAGCTAAGCATATGAAAAGAAAAATAAAAAGGAAAAAGAAAAGAAAGAAAAAAGAAAGGCTCAATGGAAAAGAAAGTTGGGAAGAAGGAAGAATGGTTATGTTTAGATGATTCACTTAACTCAAGGATTTTGTGATCTAGAAAAACCAATTTTCTTGTTAGCCCAACCACATTATAAGCCATAGAAAAGTCGTTGTGATGATACTTGCTTGTGAATGTGTTTGATTGTGGTTAAATGAAAGGCAAAGTTAATTCATGTGACATTGTGATAGTAGAGTGAGGGAGTGACCTCTTATATGCTTGTGTGTTTGAGTGAAACACTTTATCTGGTGAGGAAAGATTCCATGAGAACATGTTTACATTTATGCTTAGTTGATTGATCATTCATGAGAATAGCATTTGTTGGATACTATGTGATTATTTGAACACTAAAGCATGTGTACCTCTTGACTGAATTCTTTGTGTAGAGCTCATTTGAGTAATTAAGTCATAAAGGTTGTCTTTAAGGTCAAAATTAAGTATAAAAGTAACAGTTTTTCAACTGTTATCAATAAACACAATGATTTCGTTTACAAGTCTTATGTAATCAAGAAATCACATAACTGTTTAGGCCGTGAGTCTCTTGGGAAACGATACTTGGTCTTACCATTTATTATTACTTGATACGATTCGGTACACTTGCCGAAGTGTTAACATTAGGGAAGGTGTAACCTTTATACTCTCATGTATTTGAATGGGTTCTTTAATCTATATGCTTTATACTCTCATGTTGGTGTTCCATATTCTTGATGTTGGTGTTCCTCTGTCTTTCATCACCCAACTTATCTTTAGCAACTTCCTGTTCACCATCTTGACTATTCTAGAAAATTGAGCTTCAATCTCAATAACTCCATTCGCTTTAATCTCCTTCACAACCCATAACCTGTCCTTGTATATGACTGGTTTGCCAGGTTTCAGCCCTTCATCTTCACACACCGAGTCTTGGTGAACTATCTTCTCTTTAATCTCTTTCTCCTCTTCCTTTACATGTGACAAGAAAAAATGTTTACCTCCCTTGACTAAGTCAGCAGCTTGGTTAGATACACTAGTCTTTGGTAAATCTTCATCTGCCACTTTTGGACTAGTCTTCTTCACTTGAATTGGTTATTCATCATTGAAGACATTGAAAGTCACCTCCTCATCTTGGTCTTTAAGCATTAGAACTCCATCATCTACATTGATGACAACCTTAGTTTTCTTCATGAATGGCCTTCCAAGAATGATAGGAATCTTCAGATCTTCCCCTATCTCCATCACTACAAAATCCACTGGGAATTTGAGTTTGTCAATTTGGACCATAACATCCTCCACTACACCATAGGGATTCTTGGTAGATCTATCCGCCATTTGCAACACCATCTTAGTAGGTTTAACATCAAGACCACCAATCTTCGTCAGCACAGATAAGGGCATCAAATTGATGTTAGACCCTAAATCAATTAGAGCTTTCCCTATATCATAATTCAACATAATCTCAAATTTCTTGAAGATCTCCTTGAAACACCCTAATTGTTTCTCTTTTTCTTTTCTAGAATACACTTTAGGATAAGGAAGAGATTTCCCAATTTTTCTCTTTTTTCTCTCGCCCTCTTCTTCTTCTTCTTTTCTTTCCCCCTTGTCTTTCTTCTTTTCCTTCCTCTCAACCTCACTTTTTCTCTCTTCAATTTCTTCTTCTTTTTCACGCAACTCAACTTTTTCTTTTCTCTCAATTTTTCTCTCATCTAACCTCACTACTCTTGCTCATAATAGCATTACACTCCTCTTTAGGGTTAACTTCAGTATTAGCCCCAAAGTAATTTTTAGATTTATCCTTGATAACGGTTGAAAAACCCTTATTTTTATACTTAATTTTGACATCAAAAACACCCTTTATGACTTAGAACTAGCTAGAAATCGTGCTTTTGCTTGAGTTATGGAAATAAGAGAGTTGGATGGGTTTTATGCTTGGTTTTCCTTGTTTTGGCAGGAATTTAGAGGAATTGGATGAAAGAAGTAGAAGTAGCAAGGAGTTGGACTCAGAAAAGGAAGGAAAAGTGCACAAAAGAAGAATCGCAGCCACCGCTCAACGCCATTTCACCACTGAGGGCCAAGCTTGTTGTTAAGTGCACTGTCCCACGCTTAAGCGCAATCGGTGAGGGCTATTTCAAGTATCGCAGTTACCGCTGATAACAGTTGAAAAACTGTTATTTTCATGCTTAAAATTGATACTAAAAGCAACCTTTAACACTTAGAAACTAGCTTGAAATCATGCTTTTGTTCATATTTTCAGAAATAAGAGAGCTGGACAGGTTTATGCTTGATTTCAGTGTTTTTGTGCAGGTTTTAAGGTGAATTTGGTGCAAGAAGTGAAGAAGGAGAGAGATGGAATCAGAAAAGACATCAAAAAGTGCAAAAGGAGAAGCCGCAACTGCCGCTCAACCGCAGTTTACCGCTGAGCGGCACTCAGGAGATCACGGTGGATCCGCTGAGGGGCAAAATGGCCGCTGAGGGGAGAAAATGACTCACGCACTTACCGCTGAGCGGCACACTTATGGGCTTGGACCTAATTTTCTGTATATTTTAGAATAGTATATAAGCTTTAGGACGTCCTAGGGTTTGTATCTTTGGCAGAAACGAAGCAAACACTCTCTCTTCCACCCCTTTGAAGGAGGATCTTGGATGCTCAGGCTACCTCTTCACCTTTCTAGGGTTTTATCTTTCATTCTTCCATTATTATTCATCTAGTTTCACCATGAATATGGTGAACTAAACCTTATATTGTTGTTGGGGAATCAATGTAGTCTTGTGAAACTCTCATATATGGAATTTGTTTTTACATCTTATATTTAAGACCTATGCTTTCTTTCATCATTAGTTAGGGTTTTTCCTCTTTGCTCAATGCTTGCTTTGTTTAACTCATTCAATGCATGATTATTGATTTTGTCGATACGGGAACGTACGGGGAAGTCTAGATCCGGGGAATTTCTCCCAATAGTATATTGGTTGTCGTTAAGCTCCTGCACTAAAAGAACTAATTATTAGGAATGCTAGGAATCGTATGAACTCGTAATTAGGGATAGGCCTTCTTGCAAGGTAATTTAGAGAGTGGCATTAACAATGATGAAAAGAATGTTGAATTCCTAAAATATATGAGAGTGGATAAGATGAAATTGATAACCCCAACAACATAGTCATCCATATATTCCATTGAAGTGTTTGTATTTTGTTTTAGCCATTGATCAAAACTCATGCATACATGTTTATTTTCTGTTTTGCATATTAAATTCCACTTATTTCGTTCTTAAGTCTTAAATAATCAACGAATCACATAACTAAACTAGGCCGTGAGTCCTTTGGGAGAACGATACTTGGTCTTACCGAGTTTATTACTTGAAACGATTCGGTCACACTTGCCGATTGTTCAACAAGTTTGTGGCGCCGTATTTCGGTGTTCATAAATTTGTCATCAAGTTTTTGGCGCCGTTGCCGGGGACTCGTGGTTTAACTGGTTAATTTGTGTGATTATTGATTATCTTTGACTTTAAATTTGAATTTCTGTTTTTATTTTTTCTGTTTTTATTTTATTTTATTTTATTTTATTTTATTTTTCTGTTTTTATTTTATTTTATTTTATTTTTCTGTTTTTATTTTATTTTATTTTATTTTATTTTATTTTTCTGTTTTTATTTTATTTTATTTTATTTTCTGTTTCCTATCTTCTTATCTTTTCAATTATATCCTTTGATTTTTTCTCTATCTTTTTGTGCTAACAAATATTTTCTAGAGTTTTGTGCCTAATGTCTGCAGGATGCAATTTGGTCAAGAATTTAATTATATGGGCACTCAATTCTACTAAGGGAATTTCAACCATTGGTGGGAACCTCACTCAAGCATGAATAACAGTCAATTTTGGCAAGCTGTCGAACAATTTAAGAATCGACCACCACAACAATGGCAGCAAAAACCCTCTCTATCGGGAAGAAGGATAACGTTGGAGGAGGCAGTTCAACAGTACATACAAATACCTAATTGTCATCACAAAAGCACTCAAGCTGTCGAAGAGTTTGATAGGCCATCACCACAACAATGGCAGCAACAACCCTCTCTATCAGAAAGTTTGGATGACACCCTTCAACGATTTTTGAAAAATTCCGACTCTATTCAGAAAAGCATTGAAGAATCAGGTAAAAGGATGGAGATGCACCTTGGTTACATTAGTCAGAGATTGAATGTTAATACTGAAGTTAACCCTAAGGAGGAAGGGCAAGCCATTGTCACTGAAAGTGACAAGATTCTTGATGAGAAAAAAATAGGGGGAGATGACGAAAAGATAGAGAGAAAAGAAAAAGAAGAGTTGAGTGAGAAAAATAAAGATGAAGAAAAAGGAAAAGAAGTGGTTGAGAGAGAAGAGAAAAAGAAAATTTGTGTGAAAATGAAGAAGTTGAAAAGAAAAAGAAAAGGGAAGAAAAAAATAAGAGAAAAGAAAAAGAAAACATTTAGTGAGAGGAAAAGGAAGAAAAAGAGGACGAGAGAAAAAAAGAAAGAATCATATGAAAAACCTCTTCCTCATCCAAAGAAGAATCATAGGAAGGAGAAGAAATTTAAGTGCTTAATGGAAATATTCAAGAAATTGGAGATTAAAGTTCCTATGATTGAGACATTGCAACAGGTTCCTGGTTTGATCAAATTTCTGAAGAAGTTCAGTAGAAAGAAGAAAAAGAAGATGGAACATGAGCTTCATTGGGTCAAGCTAGTGACGTTAAAAGAGCGCTTGCTGGGAGGCAACCCAGTGATTTAAGAACTTTTAATTTTTGTTTGGTGATGTAATTTTGAACTTTTGGGTTTTTGTTGTTTTTGTAAATACTTTGTTGGATATAGCATCTACTGAAGGATGCTAGGTGGTTAAGTATCTACTGAAGGATACTGAGTTTGTAACACCTACTGATGGGTGTTGGTGAGAAAATTTTGCACCTACTGATGGGTGTTGGTAAGTTTGTAACACCTACTGATGGGTGTTGGTAAGATTGTAACACCTACTGATGGGTGTTGGTGGATTTTGGGTCAGGCTCGTGACGTTAAACAAGCGCTACCTAGGAGGCAACCCAGTTGATTGATTGTTTTTGTTTGTTTCATTGTAGTAGTATAATAGGGTTGTGCATAAGTAACCTGAGAATTGAATTGTAGGGAACCAGTGAGGGGCATGTTTAGGAGGCACGTAGGTTAAGAAAAGAAGGAGAAGAGCACTTCACGAAAGTGCCGCTGAGCGGCAAGTTACCGCTGAGCGGTACTATCGCAGAATGGGCTTTAGCTTCCCCTTAGCGGGACCCGAGCCCATTAGGGTATTTTTATACCCTAAGCTGCGCATAAGCTTCTATTTTCAGGCTCTTCTCTGCACAAACACTCTCACATACCTTTTCCAAGGTTTTCCACATCTTTTCCCTCTTCCCTCTTAAGAAAATCTCTCTTCAACTCATTTGCTCACTAGTGTTTCATCTAAGTTTGGGGTTGGAAGAGAGCATCTTAGCTTGGAAGCATTCTCATTGCATCTAGTATCTCCACCCAAGTAAGTAAAGCATTTTGTTCATTCTAGGGTTCTTAATTTTGAATGTGATTGTCAAAGCATGAATATTTAGGGGTTTTGATTTCTATGCATGATTTGATGATATAATTGATGTTTGAACCGATTAAACTGCATGATTTTGATCTAGAAAACTGAAAATTGCATTTGGGTGGAGTTAGGACAGCTTAAAAAGAGGTTTTTCAAAACTCTGCAGAGTTACCGCTCAGGGGTAAATTGCCGCTGAGCGGCACTCTGCCAAATTTGATTTTTTTTGATTTGTTGCGTGGCACTGGTGGCGCTGAGGGGTAAATCTGACCCTCAGCGGTGGTTTAGCTCCGAAAAGGAGTTGTATTCTGTGTTTGACTAATGATTAACATCATGTTCTGTGGTTTTGTATCTGTATTTGATTGCAGGAATGGCATCCTCTTCAGGAAAAAGATTGAAAACCATGGCAACCAAGAGAAAGGAAAAGGAACCAGAACAGCCCCATTCTAGTAGGTTCCTCTCTCGGAAACATGAGAAGCACTTCAAGGTGGTGCAAGACAGGAGACTCCTTATGGAGAGAAAAGCTGGAATGATACCTAAATTTGCTCCTCAATTTGGAGAGCAATTGTTAGGGAATGACTAGGGAAAGCTAGCCACATATCCTGCACCTGTCAACATAGCTGTGGTAAAAGAATTCTACACCAACGCAAAGAAGATTGGTGATTATCCAGCTGAAAATTATCTGGGCTATGTCAGAGGCCATGCTATCAGGTATGATCCTGATTCTATCAATAACTTCCTAGATACTGTGTGGGCTGGTGAGCAGTGCCAGTTTGCTCTTTGCATGGAGGAAGGGGCTGATTTTGAGGATGTAGAGAGAGTACTATGTATACCTGGAGGACACTTCCAAAGGAATAGATCTGGCTCAGTGGTAAACATTAGGAGGACTGATCTGACTCCTCTTGCAAAGTATTGGATGGCATTTTCTCATGCCAACATCCAGCCGTGTTCACATGTGTCAGATATTACTCTCAGCAGGGCACTCTTCATCTACTGTGCTATCAGGAACTTAAATGTTAATATTGGGCAGGTGATAGCTGATGAGATTAGTGTGTGTGCCAATACCTCAAATAACAAAGCACCCCTAGGACATCCCTCCTTAATCACTCACCTTTGCAAGATAGCTGGGGTGGACACTTCTGCTCCACCATTTGAAAGGCCAAGAAAAGCCATTGATGAGGCCTATTACAAACAGTAGTGTGGAGGTGAGGAGGCAGCTCAGCCAGTTCCACCACGCCGTGCTCGCAGAGAGAGAGGGCAAGCACAGAGCCAGACATCTGCTGAGACACATGAAGCAGAACCGTTCCAGATGAGGGACATGTACATGTCTCTTATAGGTGCTCAGTTACAGTCCATTCATAGAGGGCAGGTGGCTACTGCTGAGATGATTGTGGGGATGTATGATACACCCCAGCTCACAGGTGGACTATGGAGGAATTCCATAATGTGGTAGCTTGGCCAGAGGAGCCGGTGCAAGGAGGAGGAGCTGAAGCAGCTGAAGCTTCAGTTAGGGAGATGGAAGAAGATGAAGCTGATGATGATGATGCATTTGAAGATGAGGAAGATGAGGAAGAAGAGGAAGATACAGAAGACAGCTCAGATTGATGAGGAGCTGAGATAGCATTTACTGATGAATGCTATCATGAACTTATGCTTTTGTTGGTTTAAGTGTTCTGAACTTATTTACTTTTGTTTTAGATTAGGGTTGATGTACTCTGTTGGAAACCTGGTTTGTTATGATGGTTTGCTATTGACTGTGATTGTGTGATAAGTAATGCTTGATGATGATTATTGATTGATTGATGTTGAGATAGATGTGCACATAAAATGCTTATACAGGTGATTCACAAGCTTTGTGAACAAATGCAGGATATTATGATTGTGATTGTGAGATTAAGCAGGATGTGTATGCCAAATGTGAATGAGCTTATATGTGAGGTTTTGAGCTCCAGAGTTTTTATTGATTAAATGCTATTACTTTGGAAATATGAATGATTTTGCCTAGGTTTTCTATGATTGAATCAATTACTTGTTTTGCATCACATGATCAAGGCCATTTGTTGGAACCCTTTTTATTGGCCAAATCCATAAAGTTAGCCCACTAAAAGAGAACACTTTGTGTTCTATCCTTTGAACCCTTAGCCTTGAACATAAATTGAAAACCCTTGTTGAAAAGCTTTACCTTGAGTTAAGTAGAAAATCTTGTGTGGTATTGTTAAATGTTCAAGTTTGGGGTTGTTGGGAAAGCATGAAAAAGAAAAAGGGAAAAGCATTGAGCTAAGAAGCTAAGAAATAAGAATGTGAAAAGAAAAAGAGAAAGAAAAGAAAAGAAAGGCAAAGCTCAATGCAAAGGCAAGTTGGGAAAAATAAGAATAATTGTGTTGTTATGATTCTCTTAACTCAAGGATTTTGTGATCCAGAAAAACCAATTTTCTTGTTAGCCCAGCCACGTTATAAGCCATTGAAAAGTCCTTGTGATGATGCATG